>JBAIZZ010000108.1:486129-607514 GCA_037355905.1 Heliconius aoede | reverse complement strand
TGTACCTGTTGCTTGGTCCACAGGTTGACGGGGTGCGGCGCGTGGCAGGCGGGCGCGGGCGCGGCGGGGGGCGCGGGCGAAGGCGGCGCGCGCGGCGACAGGCTCGCCTCGGACACGGCGGCCGACAGCGGCTGCCACGGCACCTCGCCGCCGACTACACAAGCCGGAGCTTTCTTCACTACAAATATTTATTTGCGTTCTTTATGGTATTAGTGTCAACTGTTAACACTTTTGTCGATTCTCTTATACTATTTGATTTTATGCGGGATATGCCAGCGACTCCCAAACTCTAGAGTTGTGCAAGGTACCGCTATCCGATACCGATATCGAATATGAAGTTAAAATAGTTGATTTATAACTCATATAAACATTATTGCAATAACGTATTTCTACTTTTACTATTATTACTTCTTACGTTTTGAAATATGTATTTCAGGAGACAAGAAGTTGGTAAATTATCTTTCTGCATACATTAATTAATAAATACATTTAAATTATAGTAAAAAAAAATTAAATACATTAATGCATATAAAATTTTTAAGTATAATTGAATTTCAAATTACTTTCAAGAAAACCTTGGGATGTTCATCGTCTTTCACTAATGCAAAATCTATGGAGAGAACATTTCAACTTATTTATTGAAAACATATAATAATTTTGATATATTTTAGTCCCATGTACAATTTTTTTTTATATTGTTTATTTTTAAACCACTTTCATAAAATTATTACATCCCGTGTGTGACTAACAAAGACGCACTTTAAGTAATAATCAATTGGTAATTGTAAGAAATTGATTTTGTTAAATAACATAATATTTAATTACTTATTTAATATTACCCTTTTTTTCTCTTCATTTAATATTGAAATCTATTTTATAAATGTTATTACTTTGTTATAACGGGCACGAAGACCTTTAACTAATACAAATATGCATTTTTTGTATCAGATTAAAAATAATACATTTTTGTCTAAATTCCCCACCCTACTCAATACTCATAAATAAACAATTCTATTAAACGGTACGGAAAACGGTTGGGAAGCGCTGGCTTTTGCTATATGATTCTAATAACTGTATAAATATCATATTCCAAGTAAAAAATAAAAATTGAAAAATATGACCAATATATATATCTAAAGTACTTTAAGGTACAATATATTCTAATAAACCAGCACCTTTGTAAAAGTTATAGAGAAATTAAAAATTGATAACAAAAAAGCATCGACACACAGCACCTCCACCACACAGCAAAGATAAAACACAAGATACTTACAAACACACATACATACATATAAGTAAATATACTTCTTAATAATATAAAACAGAAATTACTAAACATTAGGACCATTATTACTTCACGTTGCTTTTAAGTATTTCAAATATTTATTCAAAGAAATCATCTATATATCTCTTACACAAATATGCCAATCGATACAAATTTATTCATATCAATATTATATTAATCTTAATCTGGCCATAGATACTATTACAATTTAAAAATAACAGTTTAATTTGAGATGTCGTAGTTTAATGAAAAATAAAGGAGGCTGTTGTGGCTCAGCCTGGGTTCTAGAGACAAACCTCTGGCATTGGCCTCACTGACGGCCTGCCGTATTTCGTCCACCAGTTCGTTGGTGAGCTGCACTGGGTCAGGGTGTCCAGTGGGGAGTCCAGAGGGGTGTCCCGGGGGGTGTCCGGCGATGTGCGAAGGGGGGTGGGGCGAGGCGAGCCGACGCTCTCGTTCCGCAAGCACCTGCTTCAGCTGCTCCGCGAGCGAAGCGGGAGGACCTGCGACCCACACCCACGAACCATCGAAACAGCGAACATTCCAGTATGTTGTTGTTTAAGAGTACAAAAGGAGCTCTGAATTATTTTAATGAATGTGAACTCCGTTCTACTTTCTTCGATCCCATGTCCTTATTGGTGTTTGATTTATTTATAACTGGTCCGTTCAGCTATTTAATTTAACTAGTAAGTTATATACTACTTTCATCTCTAACATAAAAATGTAACGACAACATTTGTGTTCACACGATAAAGCGTAATTATTATGACAAAAATTTAATCACACAAAGCTTAGCGACACTAACGTGTTATACACACGACATACGTGTGGTGCCAGTTAAATATATAAATTAAAGACTAAATTAATTATAGTCAATAATTCTTTTATATTAGTAAAAGAATTATTGTGTTAGTATTTTTAAGAAACCATCCATAAAATTAATCACAAATTCAAGTGGAAGGAAAGGAGTCAACAATATGTGATATACAGGATGGAAGCGTCTGCGCTTCTTTTACAAGAGCAGCATATGGGGGAAATATATTTCATACCTACACCTAAAACATAATTAAGATACGTCAACGTACGTTTAGACGTACGATTTTTTCATTTCCTGATGTTTATATATATATTATATTTTGATAGGTTTGTCGTTCGTGTGTCGTTCTTAACAAATGGTTAATTGGTTATGGGTCATTTTTTTTCACAACTATAATTTTATTATTTATTTGGCATGGCATGATACAAATATGAACAACAAACCCCCCTCCCCCCTCGCCTCATCTTTGGGACAATAAAATATATATGAAACTTCTATTTATGGATGGCCCCTTACTTTACCTTAATTATAAAAAAAACCCTTTATTTTATATTATTAACTGGCGCAATGCACAATGAATAGTTGTTATAGTCAAACATTTATTACAAATATAACATTTATTACCTGAGAGTGGATGATGTCGGTGATCCCTGGAATAAACCCCGTCGTCCGTCGCACTACCGATAGAACTGCCACAGCTTTGTCGCGTATCTCTTTGCTGAATATATATTTGATAAAGCGTTAAATATATATATATATATATATCTACATATTTAATACTATATAAGCTTCACGCCGTATCCCACGTATAGCAGAATAGGTCGAGGGAACCTATTATTAGGATATCTGGTATGTAATTTTACTTATCGCTTAAATATATATATATATAAATTGTAAATATTGTAATTTTAAATTATATTTTATTTTTATCTTGAAACAAAACAAAATTTTCGAACATAAAACGTGATCAGTTACTTCTTACTAAGGATATTATATGTATCATATATACGTTTTTTCTGGCCAAATCATGAAAAATAATAATATAAATAAATATTACATTAGGATTTATATTAAAATAGCCATGGTCGTGATCAGCCCTTTACGACCTTATAAAGAGACAGACAGACCTCAGAAATAGTCAGAACTAGGTATTTATAATATTATAAGACAAAATTTAATTAAGGTTAGATGGTCAGGAAATTCCAAGCGTGAACTAAATATAATTGATAAACAAACACACAGTAAAGTTAGTTTTTCATAAAAACTAGCAGACAGTGAATGACTCAAGCAGTATTCTATTACCTATCAGAAAATGTCATAAAATAAATATTTTATTTTGTTATAAACTGATATTAGTTCAGTTACATCTTTTAACATGATTCGTGAAATATCGGTTGTACTGTAGAGATTTTCTACGGTATTCTGTGTGATAAGAAAAACGAAGCAAATACTATTGTTTCAATTATAATTGGGTTATTTTAAATTTCTGTAAATATATTAATAAATCTATATATACCAAATAGTATGCTAGGCAGAGAGAAATTGGCGTCAAGAGACTGTAGTGTCTCTCCGCCTTCTGCCTGATTTTTATCCATTGCATGTAGACTCGAAACTTGTGGCGAAAATAAACGCCGCGCTATTACAAACATACAATTATTAATTATATAACTATACGTATATACTAACAGCGTGGCCCGAGGTGTGCGGCGGCGCGCCCGAAGTGGACTCGCTCAGCGACTCGTCCGCAGAGTCGTTGTAGGAGTCGTCTAAACCATCGTACTGGAAAATTTGCGTTTTATACTAAAATTTCTCTATCTTTTTTAACATGGTTTAAACTTTTATTCCACACCAGTGGTTCTCAACCCTTTTTCACCTGCGGCACATTTTTAACTATTCTGAAAACTGGCGGCACATAAAGAAAAAAGGCGGCACATAAAGAAAAAAGGCGGCACATAAAGAGACAATTTTTAATACATAAACATGACTTTATCATAATTTGGGATTGATAAAAGCGTTTGCAAATTAAATAAAAATATTATGCTGGTTCAATATATAAATATTTACGTTGAATTTTTTTTTTTGTATATGTGTTATATATATTTTAAATTTTTCGCGGCACATTTTTAAAATCTCGCGGCACACAAAAGTGCCGCGGCACATGGGTTGAGAATCACTGTTCCACACTAATATAATAATGAGGGTAAAAATCTTTTTTTCTTCAAATCATCATAACAATTCTGCATAATTGAATTATTATTTATTAAAGTTATATATTTTTTTCTTACTGTTGAATTAACAACTAAAAATGACTATTCAGGGTGTAAACGTATTCAGAACCAAGCACTATATGTTGATTAAATATGACTGTTATTATACATAAGAAATTTTAAAATGGGTGCATAAATGACATAAACACACACATAGTAAAGCTTACAAATGCTATATATGTTAAGCATCGATTATCAGACCTAATTTTAACATGGATGTTTAGAAAACCAGTATTTTCAGATAATGAAACTGTATCTAACTTCTTTATTATTTATAATATTGAAAATGCATGAATCACATTTAGGTAAGGTTCAAAACGCGCAAGCCAGACGTACTAATAATCGATTGATCGACATTTAGATAATCGACGCTATACTATATATTATATATAGGTTACTTCACCAAAACAAGAACGACACAAAATTAAAAATAGACTTAACACTCACCGAACTAGCATTACTTAATGAATGAGGAGAATGCGGAGAGTGGGATGAATGTAGGGGTGCGTGATGGCGATGGCGGGCCAGGTCCGTGCGGGCACGGTGGACCGACGTGTCCAATAACGCTCCACGTGGCACCGCTGCGTCAAGCTCCCTGGAAGCACCTCCAGAACCCCCCACACCTCCAACAGCCCCCGTGACGTCATTAGTACCACCGCTGCTGGCTATGCTGGCAATGCTTGCCATGCTTGTTGCGTTGACACCGCTCCTGTAAGTAAATTTTGGTTTATTTATAAATGGTGTTTTCCTATGATTTACGCTACAGACAGCTTTATGCTAAAATACTCTATTAAGTCGGTTTAATTAATATAATTTACGAAGTTTACGAAAACATTTTTCTTATAGTAAATGTACAACAGAAATAAAGAAATGGAAGTATAAATTTAAATAAACATTTCATTTTTTCGAGTAGGGATCAGATACAGAACCAGTCACGGAACACAAAATGTGCTTTGAGTCACATTTTGAATTCTTGCGCCACGACTGGTTTCCTAAATTAAATTTTATTACAATATAAATTGAGGCGCACGCGCAGGCAGACAGGGCAGGGGCACAAATGCGCCTGTAAATTCGGCAGGTTGTGGAGTCGATCTTTGGTATAGAGGCAAAGCGCGGCGTTGAGTTGCGCCACGCAACGCCTCTATAATTCTGCGGAAAATGGACAATGGAGTGTCTTAACATTGGGTTCCCTTCCCCCTCCCCTGCTATATGCAGAATTCCTAAATTCTACGCATGAAATATCAAAACAGTTAACTTACAAAGTATCAGCGACGACAGCCGGAGTAGAGGCAGTTGTAGGCGCAATATAGGTAGACGAACTCGTCGTAGGAACACTCGGCGCTGACGTCACGTTGACATATGTCGTCGCAGTTGTCACGTTCACGTATGACGACGACGTGACATTCGCATAATTAGTTGTCACTGTCACTTGTGACGTGACGGCACTGGCGGTCACTGATGTCGGTTTCACGTCGCTTGCCGTCGTAACGACAGTGACGTCACCGATATCAGGAGGCTCGCGTGGCTTTTTATCTGACTTATCGACTTTTGCATATTCATCTTCAATTGGCGATAGATCTGAGAGATCGCTATCTGAGCTCCATGGATCTGTTAACATATTTAATAATTAGTAATCTGCCAAAGTTTTAATTTGGTAATCTATATACATAAAAGGAGATGGTCCCACTGGTAACCGCTGGTGATAGAAACGTCAAATTTGGAGAGATGTTTCTTTTTATAACGTAGACATCCAGTAAGAAGGAATTTTGAAAAATGTTCATCCAAAATGAGTGAAATAGGGGTGCAAAGTTTGTATGGAAAATCTTTAAATCTGCATCGATTTTTATAAACTTTCCAGACTTACTCCCAACTTTCCAGAGTGGCGTTTGATTTTTTTGCCAAAGGAAGAAAATTAATTCCCTCGAATGGGAGCACCATAACGGATGTGTTTTTTCACGATAGCCCTTATAGCACACTAATTATTAATATACTAGATACAAAATTTTGCTTGTAACCATTAATAAGTAAAGGATCTGGATCTGGCCGTCGCGGCAGGGGCGGTGTTTCACGTCGCGCTGATGGTTCGTGAGGCAACATCACTGGCAGACCAGCTTTCTTTTGTGTTTCCTGTTAAAATACAAATACAGTAAAATATAATATATTAAATAACATGTATAAAAATTTGTTAAAAATACATAATTACAACATAATTACAACAACACAATTACAATACAATTTGTTAAAACATGTATAAAAATAATAGCGAGCGCGCAATGTCTTACGTGGATGAGTGCTATTACACGCATATAACGCTATTCCGGCGAAAATTGACAGTGGTTGTATATAACGGGAATTCTACGCACCAGCAGCAACACCTCGAGGCGTGCCACGCGGTCATGCAGCGCGGACAGAGCCGCCGCGTACTCGCGGTGCGCGTCCCGCAACGCGCCACTCCACCATTCTTCGCGCGCGCGCACCATCGCGCGCGTACGTCGCCACTCGCGCAGAGCGCGACGTGCCTGGACATTTGTTATAATATTACCACCACCGTGACAATCCAATGATGCCACTATCAACCATCTAATCAAATTGTGTCAAGTTTAATCAATATCCCGTTTTATTTTTCTGTAAAAAAAATATATATTGACTGCCTGGTAGGCAGAGAATGCCTAAAGTCAATATATTTAATTCTTCACTTTTCGCCCAAAATAGAGACAATTAATATTTAATGACATAATATGATTATAAACGCCAGTCGTAGGTTCGAAGCTTTTTTTTTTTTTTTTATGGGAGAGGACAAGGCAAACGAGCGTTCGGGTCACCTTATGGTAAGTGATCACCGCCGCCCACGACCCCATGCAACACCAGAGGAGCCACAGGTGCGTTGCCAGCCTTTAAGGTGGAAATGAAGGGCACCGCGGCCCGGTATTACCTAATGCGAAACGCAGAGGCAAGAGTCACTACTTCACGCCGGTTTTAAATGTCGGGGGTGGTATTAAATCCGGTCGAGTCTGCCCATGCGTGTTGCCATTACTGGCGACGTGACTCTTCCACATGTACTTTAGTCGCCTCTTACGACACCGACAGTACCAGGGTGATCCTATTCTAAGCCGGGACCACACGGCTAAGATTCAAATGATTTACAAAAATTATTGTAATTTTTCGATTTGATAGCAAAACAAAGTGCACCGACGACTTCCGCTAGTCAACATGCAATATATAAAAATGGAGCAGTGCTTGTACAATAAGAAGCACCCACCTTATCATACTTCCGGTGAGCGCGGTGCGCGGTGTCGGCGGCGGCCGCGAGCGCGCGCCGCAGGTGGTCATGCGGGGCGCGCGCCGCGCACCACTCGCGCACACGCGCGCTCACCTCCGCGCCGCTGCCGCCGCCCGCCTCCATGCCCACCAGCTGGAAATGAATTAAAAGTGTGACTGTAAACGCGGCTCTTTGTGGGGTGTGAGTTCGATCCCCACTCGAGGAAATTAAATATTTATTTACTTTTATATTTTCATTTTTTCGCTCTGGTGTCGAGGCAAAGCGCGACGTTTAGTCCCGTCAATCAGCACACAATGTCGCCAGAATTCGGTAAAAAAGTGGGGAACAGTGTATTCACACTAGATTCCCTTTGCTTATCCTGCTAAGTGCGGGATACAGCGTAAAGCTGATTTATTTATTTATTGTACTAACATTATAAAAAAGCAAGTTTGCGAGAATGGATTAGATGTTTGTTTCATTTTTACGAAAAATTACTGAAAGATTTATCTCTAGAGTATTTAGTTATGTTACGTAATCTATTATTCATCTAATATTTTATTAGTATGTATATTTACGCAATTTTTTTTTTGCATTACGTCGTTTAAATATTGAGTACAGTAAAGAATTTTTAGTCAGAGGAATAATGAAACCCCAACTAATTTGTTATGTAATCGACATACCACTTGGAGGTATGCGCCTTGGATGCAGAAACATATCAGACTCGCCGCTTGGTGGTCATAGAAATAGGCTATTTGTCGCAAACGCACGATATTTTATTCTTATCAAAAATGAATTATTAATGAATTGTTAAATTGGAGCAACAGTGGTACTATTTACATTCTCTGGAAGCTGTTATATATGTTACACAATTGAGGGCCATAACGACGTTTTAAAACATACCTCATTAAGCAACGCTCGCAGTTCCGCGATGTCCGGGTGTCGCGCGTCGGCGGCCGGCGGACTGCTTTCTTCCTCTGGTTGTTGTCGTCGCTGACGGTCACGAGCCGCTCTAATTTAATTAAAAATTACAATAATTTGTATTTAGAAGAGAACAGATTTCTGTATAAAAACAAAAAAAATAAATAAAAGCTTTAACATCTTATACTCTAGAGAAGTTATAATTTCTAAGAAGATAACAACACAATTGATTTGTATATATAATTTATTTACGTATAAATGAATGTAGAACAAATTAGAATTTTTGGTTATATTTATTTACGTAAGTAAGTGTCTTTAATATGTTAATTTATTTAGATACCGAGAAAGTAAACTTTTAAGATAAGGATAACAACCCCTAAGTTAATCTCTCATCGGTATTTTGATAAAAAATCAACACAATCGAAGAATCGGTATATCAGAAATTAAACATTTCCCATATTTTCTCACATTTATCCGGTTATACCCTTCGTACATTAATACAAAATACACTTAAGTATTTCTCTACCTATCCTCTCTCTCCTTGTCAGCGGCCAAAGACTGTCGAATAAGATGTGCCACTTCACTATTCTCCGGATCCTTCTCTCTACCGATGAGGAATTTAACAGGCCCCGAAGTATTGCGAAGCACTGACGCTGCATAGGCTTGCGTTACGCCCACCTACAAAAAATGTACGATTAATTTATATATATATTATAATTATTGAGACGACATTGTGATTTGTGGGTGTGATGATAAGTGTTTAGATGTAATCCCGATTTTTGTGGGTATTATATAAATTTCAACGCAACAATAAGGCATAGTACAGAGCTGAGTTCCGACAACCTAATATGAGGTTTCGAATACAGAATACATACAGTAAATGGGAAACGGAATATATGGACGCTAGTTACTTTTTGCCTATACTGCTAAATACGGTTCGTCGTAGAGGCCGTCGTGGCGCAGGGTCACAAGGGTGTGACTGCAACGACGTATGTGAGTTGGCTCTAACTCGAGAGAATGAATTGTTATTTTAATTTCTTCGCTCTGACAGCAAAGCAAAGGTGATGAAGGAAAATACAAAAACACATATAGTTATAATTACAAATATATTAAATTTTTAGATTCTGGGACTGACGTCCTGTGACTAACAGCACAGTATAGAGGTCGCTCAGACTGCCTACTATAGTTACCAGTGCGTACAACAGAGATATCTACTTATAATACAAACACCACACCTACTTCAAACTTTTTTTTGTTAAATCTGAATGACTGGTGATAATAATATTTTTAAAGGTAATAACTAAAATGTAAATAAAAAGTATACTGTTGGTGCATGTTGTGTCTATGTGCAAGGGGAATAACGCTTTGCAATGTGTAAATTTTATGTAATGTGTATATTTTGTTGGTCAACCTTATAAATAAATAAAATACTAAAAATATATAAAAAGTACAGCACAATTGTAACACTAACCAAGCTCTTCCCGTCCACCTCGATGATCTGGTCGTTGACCTGTATGCGTCCGTCGCGCGCCGCCGCGCCGCTGTCCGTTATCGTCTTTACGAATATACCCAACTTCTCTAGCCCTGCGTCCGCACCTACCCCCATGCCTGGAAATTTAAGAACACTTATTAGCTTCACGTTATTTTAGGCATATCGCAGGATAAGCAGCGGGCAACTCCTTACTCTCCGCCCATTTCTCGAGACATTGTGTATTGAGTGGTGGAACTGAACCCGAGCAGGAATCGAATATCGAACGAATTAAATATCTGATTTGACTATCAGTGAGGTCAGGTAATATTCGAAATTCTATATTATCAAATTCATATCTCAAAGTACCATTTTCTAATGTCGCTTTTGGTCGATCGAAACTGAAAATTTATATGGACACTACCACCACTTATATACAACATACAACCTCTACACAATACATTAACACATTAAAAACCTTCATACACATAATAACAAGCAAAATTCACCTATAATCGACAATCCAAGTCCGTCAGAACCCTTGACGAGGTCGACGGGGAACACATGCATCTTCTCCACTCTCTTCTCGAGCTCGTACTCGGCGGACGCGGCCACGGGGTCAACGTCCTCGTTGCGGCGGTCGTACTCGCGGACCGAGTGCGTAGAGAATACGCGCATTGGATCCGTACTGAAAGGTAAGTTGTTATTAAATTAGCATATTAGTCAGCGTCACGCTGTATCCCGCATAAAGCAGGGTAAGCAGAAGGAACCTGTGTGTGTGGTGTGTGGTGGGGAAGTTTTAAAACAGTCTGTTTTAACTTTTCGCCGAATTTTGGAAGCATTGCGTGTTGAGCGGCGGACCTCAATGCCGTGCTTTGCTTCGACACCAGAGCGAAGAATTGGAAGTAAACATTTAAATAAATATTTCAACTCCTCAAATGGGGATTGAATCCACAACCAGTAAGTCGGTTTTACAGTCACAGTTTGTGCCCCTGCGTAACGACTGTTATTAAAATAATGTAACATAGATGTAACAAATCTTTATTACATACTTAAGTCAATATAACTGAATGCGCAGAAGTAGTATAACCACTAATGTTTCCTAAAACAACACTAATGTTTTTTTTGCTTATACAGGAAATACAGGAAAGGTTCCATTAGTGATTATTTATAAATTTACCTGAATTTAACTTTGGTATTTCTTTTAACAAACACTGGTGGGTAATAATCGTCATCCTCGTCCTCTTCGACCGGCGGAAGTCCGGCAACCTACAATTACGATAATATACATTTCATTCAAGTGTATGAAAAGTACTAGAATTGTTGATTTTGTAATTCATATAATAAAACCAACAATGTTACAAAAAGATAACAAATATATTGATATTATTTTTGTATACATCAATTGTCAGCTTACTCAGTAATTCTATAAGTTAGGTTTTATTTTAAGTACTTATATAATAAATATAAATATTTCAAATAATTTTTTTGCAATACCTTTTATATAATAAAATAAGGATAATATTAGCAATAATGATGATAGACGAGCGAGTTACCTCAGTATAAAAATGACCATCTTCAAAATAATGTATGCCATTCTCCTCAGCCAGCTCTCTCAAAGACATTGGCGGGTAATGGTCGAAGACGGTCGCGGGTTCCGGTTCCGGCTCCGGGTCGGGCTCGGGCTGCGGTTCCGGTTCTGGGCGAGTATCGCCACCGGCGCCGGTGTCCGCCTCTAGCGATACAAACTCGTAGCTTTCGTCCACTGACTGCATGCTGTTAATGATTAGTGTTTAAATGTAATTTTTGTATTAAAGTGTAATGCCAGGCTTGTATAATTTACGCGTCTAACAGAATATTAGACGTATAGAGTGGCAGAACACAGCGCCGTAATTTGTATATAATTAATTTCTAGTGTGAATCGTATCCACAACCACCGCCATCACTGCCACGTTCAATCAATTTGATTGGTTTTAATATTTATCCAATTTTTATTTATTATATATTTATAACAACCCGCACCAAATAGCAACACCATGCTGTGGTGTTGCTATGTGGTGCGCGTTACCATGACAATATAAGCAACAAGGCATCACACTCACCTCTCGTACGAGAGCACGGACTGGTAGCTGTCGTTGAGCGAAACGCCGTTGTCGTGCGGGAGAGCGGCGGGCGCGGCCGCATGCGGCGACAGCAAAGCCACTATCTCCTGAGCTTGTTCGTCCGACAGTAGAGCCTCTTGCCTGTGGAGTCAAATATACATCATTATATTTATCTTATTATCATTTTATATTTTTACCAAGTAATAATATTTAATTCCCGAGTAGGAACCAATCTACAGTGAGACGCTCACTCACTCACTCACTACGCATCGAGGACCCATAAAATATACATAATAAATATGATCAATATAATTAAGGTGAAGCTAAGTATGTATAGTAATTTTGACGTAGAAATTAGCTGTCCATTGCTAGTATATTATTTATAAAGGATGTATTTTCGATTTCAATCCACGAAAAATCTTAATGCAATGAACAAAATTATAATGTATGTGCCGAGAATGTGAAACAATCTGTTTGTATTCATATATACCCAGAATCTATACTACATCTGGCTCATCTAGCTTAATTACCTTATTATTATTAGTATATATATATTAGTAACTCTTAGTAAATAAAAGAATATTCTCATCTTTTTTGTTGTTATTAGTATGGTTAGTCGTAAAAGACAATATTGTATACAGTTATTATTAGATAAAATAATAAGCTACATAGATAGCGTCATGTACTATCATATATCATAAACTGTTATAATTGATAAAAATACGTCAAATCAATGACACAAAACATACAAGATTAACGTTATTTAATACAATAAGAAATTTAGAAAGAAAAGTAACAACAAAAATAGATAAAAATATATACAAAAACACATACTATTCAAGAAAGCGAGCTTACCTAAGTTTTTTCTCCAGAATACTGCAAGTGTGGTCAAGAATGAAGCGTTGTGTGCACAGGCGGCA
This sequence comes from Heliconius aoede, assembly GCA_037355905.1. Lineage (NCBI taxonomy): Eukaryota > Metazoa > Arthropoda > Insecta > Lepidoptera > Nymphalidae > Heliconius > Heliconius aoede. The sequence continues at coordinate 594,478 of JBAIZZ010000108.1, read as the reverse complement.
TGCAAATTGTAAAAAAAAAAACAATATTTAATCAAAATTAAAAGCTTTTACATTAATTGTATAGTTCTTTAAGCAGAGAAAGAGTATACTCACGAGTAGGTAGAGATTTGAAAACAAAGAATAAGCGTGCAACAAAAATTATTAAATTATATAGAAACGTGCATAAAGAAAAAAAATTGTATAAAAACAATATTTTACAAATCGGAAAGTTTTTGGTATTTAGGATTGCTCTATTCCTGATTAAAATTGTTCTATTAAATCACAAGATTTTTTATTACATATAGATCTCGGCATCAATGACATACTTTACAACAAAATGTTGATAACAGAAAAAATGGTCAAAAATGAAAGATAACAAAACCTAAGAAACCAAACACTACTATCAAAAAGTACCAAAAAGCATTCATTCACAGCAGATAAGGCCCGGCACACACCTGGAGCTAAGCAGTATTTCGGCCTCGTCGGGCGTCATGCTGTCGGGCTGCTTGTCCTCGTCGGGCGCCCGGCCCTCCTCCGACACGCTCCATTGGCTGGTGGTCGACTTGTCGAGCACCTCTATGGAGCCCTGGCTCGCCTCGCTTACCACTACACCCGAATCCTGAAATTGATTAATGCTAATTATTTTAATGTGTATTATAGAGTAGCGACACAGCGTCTGAAAGTAATAGCGATAGTTGTGGGTTTGATTTCCACTTAGGGATTAAATAAGCATTCATTCCGCCACTCAACACGCATTGTCACATAAAAATAACGAAAAAAGGAATGGATTGCCTTAAAACTAAGGTCACTTATAAATAAATTATAAAATGACTGGCCGATTTAATACTACTACATACTTTATACATAAACTATAAATTATGCCTAGTCATAGACATTTTATAAAAACTAGATATATTTACTGCACAAAAATTTTCATAGCACGACACGAATATAATAACACAATTTACATTTAATGCATCTATATTCATCACTGTTTAATTAAAAAATACTATATTATTAACAATAAAATATCGAATTGAAAAACAGTACTTTTAGACAATTCTAAATATCAACAATAAACACAATGTGAATGGTAATACACAAAAAAACGTTCTACAAATCGCAAAAGAAACGATATTGCAATACAATGATAAATAATCGATTAACATTTCGATTACATTAAGGATTTATAGCTATTTCCAGGAGGGAAACATATGCATCCGTGAGCGTCATATTTCCCACCAAATCTATTACAGGGGTTATAAATCTATTATATGAATATTTAATGTATTAATACGAATTGGGCATCGATAATTAATAGTGGCGTACGTCTAATGTTTATTTAATAACTTCTAATTATTATTATTAGATTATCATAGACACTATCAGTCTTATTCATAATTTTTAAATAAATGAAAATATTGAAGAGAATATAACTAAATGAAAGAAATTGTTACAATAATATTAAAATCATCAAAAACCAGCACGGTCTACAGCATATTCACCTGTTGCAGTACGGAGAGCGTGTCGGGATCAGACCTGGCGCGCTCCGCATCTCTAATGTCACTCGTGAGTGGCGGGTGCGGGTCCCGGTAGTCGGCAGGTCGCAACCTCGCCACCACCTCCGGCGAGGGCTCATTGAAGCCGCCCTCATCAGAGACGCTCGAAGTCCTGGACCTGCCGCGGACCGCATGGTCCTCCGCCTCTGAAGACTTGCGATCTCCGCCCACTACGAACACGTGTTGAGTTTCGTGAGTATAAAAAGTGAGATCATACATAAGCAATTGTATGTAACTTAACGAATACGTAATACGTAATCTAATTAAACAAACTATACATTATATGATTATTAAAGAAGTTTGAAAAATTTATGCAAAAACCTTTAACTATACATATTGTGTATATTTAAAACAAACAGTTTGGGTAAACTGTAAATAGGTTAATATAGTTAGTTAATTTTAAACTTTGGCTCAGCCGCAGGTGGCGCGCTGGAGCTCCACAGCTCCAGGTACGATCTAAATACGTGACTTGTTTACGTTATTCAAAATAAACCTTTCACGAAATTATATGAAATAAGTAAAGTGAGTGTATTGTTTAATACCAATAAACTATTTGGCTTGTTTTTATTTATTATTTGAATTTATTAGTTACATTCTTAGAATTAATAGATCACGATCATATTATTTCAATGACGGAAATTAATATCGTAGAAATTTGAAGTTTTAACTCGTTCTAGTTTTATCAGGGCCCGAGCCACGACCTCTTTCACCATGTAATAAGGGCCAAACATATATATTTTTATATTCAAATTAGCGAAAAATTTAATAAACTTAACTGTTTTTATATCCTAGACTTTCTAGTTGTCGCTGTGATAAATTTTACTACAGATTTTACTAATTTTACTTCTTGCAAGGTTAAAACAAATACATATAATATTGTGAGAATGTTGGGTTTCTACTACACCATCTAGGACACAAACATGAACACATTATCCTCTCAAGCGTCGCACAGTCGGTTAAAAAATATTAGAGCACTGGACAATCGCAATCGAGGACGCAAACGAAGCTCCACTTTATTAATTAATAACCGTCGACAATAAGCCGCTTTGTACGCTTTTAATTCCTTGGTACACAGTCATGGCACAGTTTATCTAAATTTAAAGCCACATATAATTTTACATGTTAATATAATTTTCAAAGATCTGAATGTAGAGTACAGAACAATTACTTTTTTTTGCCAGCTTCACGCTGTATCTCGTATGTATCAGGGTAGTTATGGGCATTCTAGTGTAAAGACACTCTGCTCTCCTTGTTGCAGAGCGAGGAAATGAAGTTATTAAAATATTAGCTATTTCATTTCATGGGAATCAAACCCACAACTTGTTGCGTTTACGGTCACACGCTCGTGCGCAACGACTGGCCTCAATTCTGGCACCACAATGTGTATATATATTATATTTAATAAATTACTTGGTACTGATGAATCTAAGCAGTGAAAACCTGTCCATCCCACGCATTATTTTTTTACACAAAAGTAGAAACTTTATTCTAAAGTGATGTCATCGTGAGTTAGTTTCGTAACGGTTATTAATCAGAACATACCTCCACCACACATACAATGTAGGGTATATAGAATATATAAAATTATGTAACATGTAAAATTATGCTCTTAGCATTTTTGCTGAATCAAATTCATTGTTCAATAAAGTACGCAATTTGAAACAAATGTTAATATTTACTAGAGTAGAGTAGGCAGAGTGAACCCAGAAACCTAGGTTTAAGACACTCCATACCCATAAAGACACTATCGTTCTCTAGCTATATGTAGAGGCATTTCGCTTTGTCTCATTATCGGAGGAAAAGGAAATGAAAACATTAAATACTTTATTCCCCCAGCAGAAATCGAACCCCATAACCGTCGCGTTTACAGCCGCACTCTTGTGATCCTGCGTCACGACGTCCTCGAACGTCTATTTAGTATTATACTTTTTAAATTTTATAATTATTAAAAATTGTTTTAATATAACAGTTAACGTTTATATCAACAACAAACGCAATAGATATTGAGTTAAAATATCGTCAAATCAAACAGACTTTTAGTGATGGGTTTTAGTCATTCAGATAGGAATGAATGAATGAATAGGCATGTCCTTCAAGAAGATTTAGAAGATACTCTCTTTAATATTATACCTATTGAATGTTCCATTCAAAGTTTTAAATTGTCTTTAACAGCTAAAAGCTGAATAGTCTGATGTGATTGCTTAAGAGAATAATACTATTAAAAGAAAAAGAAAATATTGAAAAATAAGAAAATTATCATTAACTACCTATATATTTTATTTTATATTGAAAAAAAAACTAAACTTATTTAATTCATTTTCTTGTCTACATATTATATGAATGAGATCAATTTTATTAAACGTTGTAAATAAACGTTGTATTAGTTAGGTATTTACTTAGAGAGACTTTTTCCAAACAAGTGAACATAGCGCCTATCAAAAGTCAGTTGAGAGATGTGCTACTTTTTTCTTAGCTTCACGCTATATCCCGAAAATAACAAGGTGGCCAGAGAGATATAAAAATAGTAAATATTCCCTTGACTTGGAATCGAATCCACACTGTCAGGTTTTGCAGTCACCCTATGCTCTTTGCTACTCTCATAATAAAAAAAATCTTATAATCCGTATAGCTGACCCATACAACACCCGCAGAGACGCATGCTGTGGGCGCGCGGGTGAGCGCACGCGACGACCAACTCGCCACCGTCATCGCCACGCCATCCCCCGCTCGAGGCGGTGTCTCGCACCCACACACTCACTTGCAACTCGAGTCGACTTATTTTGTCAGCTGTCACTTCACTTGTTTTTATTTATACGCAAGTCATGCTTCAATTGTTTTTGAAATTTAAAAATCATCTGTTTTTTTTTATAGCAAGTGAATAGTCACTTTTGAAATTATGCTTAAATAACTTTTAATATAATTTAATTATAAAACATAATGTTATAATTTTTTTTATTATAAAATGATATCTTAAAAATAGTGAGATTTAAAAATGTACTCGTAACGTCACATATTTTGGAGATAAAGTGCATTCAGTTTACTTAACGTGAATTTCGTTAGAAAGCAATTCAACGCTCAAGGCATCTGCGTCAACATGAGATGCTGATATCAAAACAAAGTTCTTGAGAAATTGCAAACAAAGGCGCCAGTCTTTAGTATCATATCGTTACTGTAGACACTAGAAGAAGACACTTCCACATTAGACGATATAAAGAAGTAATTATTCGAAACATACAAGAAATTATTTTGTTTATCGAATTATAATACATATAAAACTTAGGTAGCTACGACGTATCACAAAAACAATTTGACGTGACGTATACGTGAACGGCAACACAACACAGTACAAGCGTCATACACGTTAACAATCACTATTTATGCGGTCAATTGAATTGGTAGAAGTGTCCCATGTAGATAGATGGGCACAGCGAAGGGGGGGGCGCGCAGGACGACGTCGCGCAGGGCACTGCGCCGCGACGGAGGCGACGGCGCCGGAGTATCTAAATCGGGATCGACTCGCAACTCTCGCAACGACTCAAATACCTTGACTTCCTCAATATTACATTGAACCCACTGAACACGAGACCGCCAAACGTACGTCAATCGACGCCCACTTATACAAAACTTCTTAATATAATTTACGTCTCACACTTTACTGGGTTCATGTTAAATACATTTTAAATGTAGTAAATATTAAAGTTTTCATTCAATTATAGAATATGTAAGTTCTTACTTTAAAATACGAGGGTAAAATTTCTATTGAAATATTACGGTACAGCAAAAACAACAATCAAATAAAAAATCGATCATAAACAAAATTGATATAATTGTGTTATTTTTATTTACGTATTTCTGTTCATTTTCAGTATAGAAATATTAATTTAAAAAAAAGCATTTCTGATGCTGTTTGTTAACAATTAAGAATTTTTCTTATCATTAATGTTGGTCAGTTCTTTTTTATTATTATATATAAAAAACTAAAAATACATTATAATGATTTCATTCGACTCTAATGTAAATTAATTATAACAATAATTATTTAAAAATTTGTTTAATTTATTTATTTTCCCCGAATTTGAATTTTACGATATATTACCTTCCTCCATACATCTATACACAAGACAATAATAGAATTTGAATATAAATTAAGCGTAGTTATGTTTTAAGTTTTCATTTATTTAATTTAATAACATTTTTAGAGCCGTCGTGGCGCAGTGGCACAAGGGTCCCGCCCGTAAACGCGACGGATGTGGGTTCGATTCCCACTCGAGGAAGTGAAATATTTCTTTGCCTCCAGAATGCGGCAGAAAGTGGGGAACGGAGTGTCTTAACACCGAGGTTACCTCTGCCTACCCTGCTGTGTGCGGGATACAGCATGAAGCTGAAATTTTTAGAGCAGGGTACGGCGGGACCTTTGAGCTTATCTGAAATTAGTGTCAATTTTTCATAGCTTGATTAGATAAAACACTGCGTTAGGTTCCGACGCTAAACACACAATGCTTTTAAAATACCCCGAAGGTGAGGGTATGTAGGTTAACACTGTGATTATACCGCTAAATGTGAAAAATGTGCCAATTTAAAAAAAGTTTTTTTAGCTTTATTTTCAATCTCGCATATAGCAGAGCGATTCATACGTTACATAAAACAAGAATTGCCTATTTAGTAGCGGAACTCAACGCTGCGTTGTTTTCTTTCAAAAGTCCTACTTCAAGGACAGGATAAGGACTTTGATGTTGTATAATAAAAAATATTAAAAATTTTCGAAATACCTTGTGAAGGCGACGCCGGCGCTGGAGATGAGGAATATGGCAGACTGTGCACTGGTGACGCATTGGGTGAGGCAAGCGGCGATCGTGATACATCTTCGTTCTGATTTGCGTTTGTAGTTGATTCTGGAGTAGAAGATCGACGCCTACTCTTTTCATTCCAGTCACCGCTATATTGCACTGCTTCGTAAACATCCTCATCTTGACTCTTGGTCGGAGATCTAAGCACAACATCACAAATATCCGGTGTCACTATAACTGAGTGTTCCGTATCAACAACATTGTTTTCTTTCACTACATCCTGAGGAAGTGATGAAATCGAGGAAGAAGAAAGTGATTTAACAATTTTTTCTTGATGTGAATCAACACTGTCATTTTCCACTTCTACTTTCCCCATTAATTCAGGTTCTTCAATAACTTGTGTAGTGTTTATAATATTGTCCGGTATAATACTTTTAATTTCAGGTATAGGTGGCGGTGGAGATTTAGGGGCCCGTAACGGTGGCGAAGGTGCTGATCTACTAATTCTGGGACTAATGTGCGTTTCAGCATCATCATGAACCAGTGGAGAAGTAGCGGATTTTCTCTCTGTGGACTGCCAATTATTGTAATCCTTTAGAATTATTTCTTCCACTTTGTCTCTTGGTTCTATTTCAAGTTCGGGGGATATCGATGATCGTATTCTGTCAGTTGTCTCTATTCTTATAGGACTTTGTTTCGGTGGATATATGTTGTCTCTATTTATTGTCGGCGATATAAGTACTTCTGATCTTAAGGGCGGAGATATTGTGTTATTAGTTCTAGGTGAAGGTAATACAGAAGCAATGTTTTTTATAGGACTAGGTGATTTCGCAACATGTATACCTCTATTTATTAAAGAAGGAAGAGTACTAGGACGCTCTATATGGGAGTCGCAAGCGCCAGGTGAAGGTGGCGGAGTGTAAACACGTGATGGAACATGTTTATCACTTTTGTCTGGCGACTTTCTATCTTGATATCCAACAGTGGTTTTGTGATCTAATCTTTGTTCTTGTTCAAATTTACCTGGCCGTGACTTATTAAAATGTGCAGTCCAATTTCGTTGTTTTTCTATTAATTCCTTATTAAATCGCCTGTCCGGTTTCTCGGGCTTGGGAAGAACACTCGGCTTTGCAGGCTTTGGCGGTGGTTGCAGTGCTGCCCCATTTGAAAAACGGTCACCGTTGACAGCGGGTGTTATATTAGAAGTGGGCGTTGTGTTATTACGCGTAGGACTCACTGAACCCGCCGAACTAGAACGAGACCGGGAAGGAACCACCGGAAGTCCCCGTGTTCCAGCAAAACTAGACGCCGCAGATGGTGATTTTTCAATACGAAAATTACGATTTTCTTCGCCTAATTTTTCAAATAATGCCCGCGCATTATTGAAACGAGTCAAATGGCTCTCAGTTCTCACTACAGTCACATCACTGCCACGCATATCTTCGTCGTCCCTTGAAGGCATCCCTTGAAAAATATTCGCAATTTTAGAAACTTTTGTGCCGTGCGCTCTTTTCTTGCACTCCTCCATGCTAGCCGGGTACGGCCGCTTTAAACCAATCTGAAAAAAAAATGAAATTTCTTCATGAAACTTAATATAAATATGAGAAATAGGCCGCGTTTCAAATGCTGAACTGATAATGTGAGATAAGCGGTAGCGACGCAGGTTGTCGCCGTTCCGTTTGAACACTAGCGCGAAAGAAGCGACTGTCCGCGTCTTACTTCCCTCTTTAGTCGTATAGGATAAGAGGAGATAGTGTAATATCTTAGTCATCTAAAACGACAAACTTTAATAAGGTTTATATACCAATTACATGACGTACCAGTTACATTGCACTTATAACTTCACAAAAAAATTATTTTTAATTGTTTTAATAATTTATACTTGAGCGCTTTGTATCTTATATTGACATCACTGACGCCATTATACACTTACCAAGAATTATAATTGTTTGATAAGTCGTCGTTGATAAATAGCTGATAAGTTTTTAATAAATAATCGATTCACAAAGCAGTCAATTTTATTGTACACAAAATAACGCATCGTTTTTAAAATGAAAGAATTCAAATATATTATTTTATTATTTGTAATGAATGGGATTTATAAATGTAAGGCCCATTCTCAGTGTGAAGTGGCTCAAGTGTGTATAACTGATCTTTCGCGAGAAGACTGTGGTGCTGCTATGGAGCTCATACCAAACTATAGCATATTTAACTGCTGCCCTGGATGTGGACCAGCATCTGGAGGTGGCAATGGAAACAATAGTACAGGTTAACATCAAACACAAAATATTTTATCGCGTTGCATAGTAATTCTAGAAAATAAATATTTCATAATATTTCTTTGTTTCTACTTTTAAGCAGATATTTTCGAAGTTTTAAAATAAAATAAAAAAAATAAATAGGATATGAATTATAAAGCAAGAATGATATCACAGTCATAGATACAGCATACTTGACCGCAAAGGACATTCGTCATAGTTCTCCAATTACTATTTTTTATTATTTTATATTTACTTAACTCTATTCGCTTGGAAACCTATACAGTTAATTATCTTAAATTTTTATTTGGACAGTAATAAGACCTGCGGAAGAATGTAGACCTCCCTACAACTGCTTGCCGGACAATACATTCGCACCTGTGCAATGTAAAGGCGATTTATTCACTGGAAGGTAGGTATATATATATAAAAATTAAATATTTATTAAAGAGTAAATTATACTTGGTATAATATTATACAACGTTCATATTTACGTCATGTAATCTTTATATATCCTTGGACTTGCTTTAACAATTGACAATTAATTTATTTATTCGCGCACCAGTGCATCGAAGTTTCACTCTTATATTGTATTGTTTACACAATGCGCAGGTGTTTCTGTTACGATCCAGAAGGGAACAGAATATTTGGACAAATGTGGAGAAATGAAGCGGACGACATGACTTGTGGTGAGTTATTTGATTGTATAGAAAATAATAACCTCAATATTACACATTGTTCATTTGGAAGTGTAACTATATTGTACGTTGAATCACTAATACACTCAATATGGACGTTTAATTTCGATTCAAAATTTACAAATATATATATCTACGGAAAGAAATGTCCTAATTTTTAAAACGCAAACAATTTATTGATTTATGTGACAGCTTCAAATTTGAGTTGTTTTTTTTTCTCATTTCGTTTGAAAATCCTTTTACATCTATATATAAATGTCATATAGGTACTTCTGAGCACTTAAGTGTTTATCATAAAATTATCACGATAATCAATCGCAATCGATCGCAATCAACAAAGTTTTGAGCATTAATACGTAAACGTCTTTTTTTTAATATTTTAAAAAACGTAAACGTCTGCGTTATTTTTATAAAAAAAAAATAAATAGTTTGACATTTATACTAATACTATATTCATGTACATATGCATATCATATTTACAGCCTGTAGCCGTAAGAGAAGTCAATTAGAAAAATCTCAAAACAAGCTCTCCACTTTGCACTGTACGAGCAATGGTGATTATGAACCGCTGCAATGTGACGAAGGCATGTGTTGGTGCGCGGAACCAAAAACGGGACAGCCGACAGTTCCTCCCGTGCCAGAAGTTGATATGAAGCTGCTACCTTGTTGTAAGGAATTATATATATTACTTTACTAGCCGACCTGCGCGGCTTCGCCCGCTTGTACTATACGGATATTTATTAAATATGTTTATCAAATTATTTTCAGTTTAGGGGGTAAATTTAAATAAACCATGAAACGCGTTTTCGCCGTGTGATCCTTAGAACAGGCTTAGACTAGTTTCACCCTGGTACTGTCGGTGTCGTAAGAGGCGACTAAAGTACGTGTGGTAGAGTCACGTCGCCAGTAATGGCAACACGCATGGGCAGACTCGATCGGATTTAATACCACCCCCGGCATTTAAAACCGGCGTGAAGTAGTGGCTCTTGCCACTGCGTTTCGCATTAGGTAATGCCGGGCCCCGGCGCCCTACATCTCCACCTTAAAGGCCGGCAATGCACCTATAGCTCCTCTGGTGTTGCACGGGGTCGTGGGCGGCGGTGATCACTTATCATCAGGTGACCCGAACGCTAGTTTGCCTTGTTCTCTCCCATAAAAAAAAAAAAGAATTTATGAGTCTCAATTTCAAATATTATAAAAATCGGTGCCGATTTACATTTTTTTCCATACCAACTTTCAACCCTAATTTATACTTTTGGGGTTCAAAATCCCTTCTTAGTAGATATCCAGATACGAAAATAAACATCTGTCCGACTTTCACGTTTATACTATCAGCGGTTACGGCTGTGCGTGCGTCTTACCTCAGTCAATGGGAACATGTCCTTTTATATAAATAGATTATCTATTTAAAATTTCTTAGTTACTTCAGAATAGAATAATTACTGTTTTTAGGATTACGTACCCAAAATAAAAATTTTGCCCGTTTGTCCACCAGTCAAGATCCATTTATTAGAGCATTCTTCACGAACGAAACTTGAATGCGATAGGCGTGTCTTATTATGTATACATAAAATATTATACAGTTAAAGATTGACACGTAATAACACTGGTTAGACAGAACGTACGGTGAAAATAGAACGCTCTCACGTCCACTGAAGCGGCAGTGACATAGGGTGGGACACTGAAAGGTCTTCTATGCAAGTTTTGTACTAACTTATTTATACGCGCATAATTCGAACGTCAATATTAATATATCTTTCTCCTCCTTTCGGTAGACAGTGTATCGGTTGTTGGTGAGAACTATCTTCGAAGATGCGAGAGTATTGTATACGCCCTGGCCACTATAAATAGGGAGCAAAGAGAACACGGTACTTCCTTCTTGGGGAATCCAGTAACTTTCTGCGATTATGATGGAAGTTATGGAGCATATCAAATACAAAATGGAATGTAAGTGTGCACAGACAGACAGATCTCAAATTTATATATATATATATATATATATATATATATATATATATATATACATTTTTTTTTTCAATAATATCTTGAAAATTTTCAGCGCTTACTGCACTGGTCGCGCTGGTAACATATTGGGATCGTGGCAGGTCGTTGCGAGTGATATGGCGGGAATGAATTGCAGTAAGTGTATAAGAAAATTAAAACATATATATATATATATTATATTTAAATCTGACACCTAGATAATTTAGTAAAAGTAGATTTACTATAATCAATATGCAAAAATGACAAAGTATAAGGAAACGTATAGAGCGGTACCGTTAGCGCACATGCACTGCGACCGGTTTGCGACCGTGACCCTATTCTCGACGTGTTGTGGCTCCATTCAATCGGTTGACGCTCTGATGGAATGCGGGGCGGGAGCCGCAATACTGGATCTCACACCATAACATAACTGTTCTACTAGTTCGAGAGAACCAACCTCACCTACATGTTTACATACGTAACTGGCTACAGCCTTCGTTCGATAAGAGAAGCGTGACATGAAGAATGTGAGATAAGCTGATTTTGATAACAGTAAATATATTCTTTTCGCAAAGATTGTATGCAAAATTGTAACATAATAAATTATATAAGCTGACAACCTAGTGTTAAGAAAATCCGTTCCCATTAAGATGTTCTCTCCACCTACCCTACTATGTGCGGGATAAAGTGTGAAACTAAAGCCTAATAAAGCTGCTACATATATTTTCATATTTAATCAGCTTCACGCTGTGCACCAAGACAGCAGGGCAAAGGGATCCTAGTGTTAAGACACTCCGTTCCCACCGCTCATCGACGCGCTTTTACCTCGACACCACAGTGAAGACCATTTCTTGTAAATACAAACGTAAATAAATATTCCACTTCGTCGAGTGGGGACCGAACCTACAACAGTCATGTGCCGTGTGTTCATTTCAGATTGCGCACGAGACTCGATGATGTATTTTCCTGACAGAGGAATGTCCGTTGCGGAAGTGTGCTTACCAAACGGCAACTACCGGCCCAATCAAAACGCAGGAACTACATTTTACTGTATAGACTCGGACGGATACCAGATCCACGATAGAAACGACTGGCCGCAGCAATGTTTACAAGACAATGAAAATTCACCTTAGTAAATTACGTTTTACCTTATATATAAAAAATACTTATTATAATCATTATATCTATTTAATATTAATTGTGCGCAAATAATTTCACTGATACCTACTTCACAAGCAAGTACCGGGTGTATGGCGCAAGCGTCGCACACCGCGTGTCACCCGACGCCGCGCGGCCGACCGCTCGCCGCGCGCGCTCGCCCATCTGGAACAAGAGGCTCAGGTTACCAGCACTGCAACCGCACTTCACCTCCGACTCGACCAAGGCCGACTGACCTTTGTTGTGACACTTTCAAAATATCACCTCTATGTTTAATTAAGTTAATTACTTATTAAATAATAAATAAATAAACAAATGAACTTCACACCGTATCCACACAGCAGGGTAGGCAGAGGGAACCTAGTGATGAGACATTCTATTCCCCACTTTCTAGGCAAATCGTGACATAAGATTACATGGAAATGAAATATGTATTTAAATTTATATTTCGATTTCTTCGCTTCTTTCATGACGTTGAGTTCTGCCACTCAACACGCATTGCCTCCAGAAATCCGCAGATAGTGGGGAATGGAGTATACAATAGTTGTAAGTTCGAATTCCATCAAATGCCGTCTCGTCTATTGTAAGCAAGCATATCATGAAAATACATTATACGAGGCTCTCAATAAACCCGGCAAAATGAGCAAGAAATCTATAGACGAAGCAACAACCCCCTTATGGCGTTAATCAACTGCTACAGCAAATTATAATAGTATGTAAATTTTCTTACATTACAAAGCCCACTAAGCGGCACTGACACTTTTGTAGATACTTAGAACAAGTTAGCCGACATATTTTGCTAAGGGGACACTTAAGTTAGGGTGGACAGAAGGGCCCGCCGGCTTCTCGCCACTTGGACACGTCACGCCTCCTCTTGATAAGCAAGCGCGAACCTAGTTTCGCTTTTAATACTTTCCGAGTTATCTTGTGCTGTATTGCGCGGCTTTCTTTTTTAATAAAAATACATACTAGGATTTTTCAATCGGTTATTACAATATTTTAACGAAATTTTAATAAATATACACCACATGAAACTAATAATTATGAAATATAACTTTTATTATTATTTGCTTTATAAATGATGTGCCTGTATGTCGCTTCCCCATTTTATAGTTTTTCAATCTAGTTTATGATATTGAAATATTACAAAGTATATTTAAACTAAATAATATGTTGTTGTTCATAATTAGATAGTTATTAATAATTATCCTTAAACTTGTCTAAATGTGAACTCATTTTAACCACTATAATTTCGTATATTTTTATATTTAGAATGTGTGAATGTGTTTAAAAGAAACCCATCATTATGAAAATTTTAAAGTAGTCAGGAACAGGGTTGACATAGTATCTCTGTGACCACACACTGATTATAATGAAAACATATGCTTCAATCACATGTTTAACATGTACAGTAGAACATGTTAAACATGTGATTTGTGTAGTAACAGTATGGTAGAATATTATCTAATAAGAATAAAAAGTTATTTCTTAAATTAATTTTTTTTCTCCTAGTGGCACTTAAACGCACATTCATTATATAATGCACAAGTTCTATTTTAAGTAGAATTAGATTAAATTGAATTCGAAACATAACAACTTTTTGCTTTCAATTAATTTAAAATGAACTGTTTTTATGTTTCCTAGTATTTTATAGCTCTAAAAAATATAACATGTTCAAAATAATTGCCCGGCTATGTAGATATGGCCTTAAAACAACTTTAAAAATTTTAAATATAACATTGATTACAAAATATAAGAAAGTGAGGTCAAAGTGCTGGAGCAACATTTTTAACTGTTACTATAATGGTTGTAAGTTTGATTCTTACTCATGTGAATGAATTCTCATTTCTTGGCTCTGGTAAGAATATAAAGCAACATTGAATTATACTACTCAAAATGTAATATAAATTGAATACAAATTGAGGTTAGTGCCTTAACACTAGATGCCTGCCTCCTGCATCAGGATATATTGAAAAAAAAATTAAAAAACCAAATTGACTGACTATCTAGATATTAAGATACATGATATATGTAAAGCTCAATACAATAATTCATCTAACAGAGATGAGATATAATAGTATTTCAGTCATTTTCCAAGCGAAGATCTATGGACAGCTGTGGAAATTGTTAGGCTTACAGCCAGACATAGCCACTCTACACGACTACCAACTTATGCATAAAAGAACATTTAAGGATTATTTTTTAAATTTTCAATTTTTTTTAGTGTAAATCCATTAAATAGCTCTTTCTTAATGAATAAAATATTAAGTTTCTGTTGATAGCAGGTCCAATTTATAATATACTTTAAACAATAAAAAAATATTTTAATTTTTATAATTTTAATTTTTAAAATTTATTATAATTTTTAAAAACTTATTTTAATTTTCTTATAATTATTGCATTGCCAATATCGGAACCAATTGTTATACAAAATTATACTTTATTATTCATGGTTTTCCAGAAAAAAACTAATAAAAAAAGGATATGTTGAGAAATATATTTAAATACTCAAAACATTTTTTGGAAGAAATAATAACAAATGCAATAAATTAATTCATAAATAAGTTAAAGTTAAATTTTTATATGAATTAATTTGTATATTCTACACTATAATTTTATGTTGAGCTGTGTAAAAGTTATGTTAATTCTCAAGGTTTACTTTTTATTACTTTATTTATTTTTTGATGTAAAATAGCTGTGTAGAATTGATATTTTTTAAATTAGGAAAATGTATAATAAATTATTTTATACTCTAGTTTTATAAAAACTACAGCTAGTCTAAATTTAATTGATAAATATGTATACAAAAAAATATGTAAATCATATGTTGTGTGTGAAAATTTTAATAATATACTGACATTAACAATCACTACTTTACATAGCAATAATAATTTTATATGTTACACACATTGTTTGAAACTCTCACGCCAAATCGATTAATTGAAGGCGTAAAGCAAAAATTAGAAAAGAAAATCAAATACTGACCTTAAAACAGAGTCACGTTTTCACCACCTCGGTGTGATCCGGTTTGCCACATCAATGCTAATTTACAGCACATATTAGATATAATAAAACACAAAATTTGCACTCTCAAAGAATGTAAAAAAAATATTAAGTTTTTATCTTTAATATATTAAACATTCGCTTTATCACACACCCACAAATTGAACACCGACACAAACACCTCTCCGAAGCCTATTCTTAAGACTCGCAAAACGTCAATAATCCGGGCCAACTAAAGACTCGCAAACAAAAAAATACATTAAGAACCTAAAGATAAATGAAATGTATAAAATTTTTTAATTATATTATTGTTTATAATATACAGTACGTATTATCAATATAACTATTTGCCACTCATTCGTTGCCACAAAATTTTTGTCTTTCTCTTGGCACTATTTAACGCTAATTCTATAGCTCTTTTCGTTTGGAGAGCTATAGAGTTGAACCTTCACGACTCGATTAAAGAATCGATTCAACTCGATTTTTAAGCTTAGTGCTATTGAAAAATAAAACAATGAATATAAAAAAAATAAAATAGAAATAGTAAAACTATATTATTATTTCAAATAATTTTTATTTGTATTGTAATATTTTTTTTATATGTATTGTTATTCTTAAAGAACACTGACAGCAATAATATCGATATGACAAATTATCAAAATTTTAATTTTTATTTTATTACATAAAATTATATTTTCATGCTCAGAGATTGATTTAAAAAAATACACACTACAATGTAATATATATTTTAATATGTATAGTAGGTAATTTTATAAGTTAGTTACACGCTCAATACATAAAAGATTGTTGTTCATGTAGATTTAATTTCAAATAAATAATATAATATTATTTATTAATAATCACTATGTTTTGTTTTATAACCTTCACGTTTATACAACTCTCCTGTTATCGTACGGTAGCACTGGTTAAATAAAAAGATCGATGACCAATGCCCATTTTATTCTCATGTACTGAGCAAAAAATAAATGTTACCTTCTACCGACGCATAAAAATAACAATATTAATTTAATGTAAAAAAAGTCTATAGGTTATTTTACGTCGTCCATATATAGCAGTTCACCACATATTTAAATAGTTTTATAGAAAGTCAATACTTTTAAAAAGAAAATAATAAAACAGAGTTGTTGGTTTTAAATATTATTGTTTGATTATTTAGACAAATTCAGAAATTTATATGATAGTACAACATTTTTTCTCTCTTCGCCAACGGGATTCCGATGAGCGTTGCTTGTATGCTTTTCGAAGTCTTTTCTGATGCGTTTTATTCGTTCTTTTATTGCTCATTCTGGAGTCTTTTGATTGAATCCTTGCACATTCACAAGGAGACCCCACACGGCTAATGGCCTCCATAGCGCTAGGACATTTATTCTTACTCTTACTTTTTGCGCATTTCTTATAACATTTCTCTGGATCAGGGCAAGGAGCTGGCCGGGGTCTATGTTTATGAATACTGCATGTCGGCTCAGATATGCAAGGTTTCATGCTTTTTGTTGAATATACAGCTGAAAATGTTTAACATATGTTCAATAAGTATTGACATAAATGTTATTATCTATTTATTTCTTTTTTTTTAAACAAAAATAATCAAAAATTCAAATTACATGCATTTTGTCTCATTGCAATGTATTTAGAGCTTTTTATTAAAATGTAGATGAATCATATTTCTTTTCATATTTTCTTATTTGTATAATATTCGTAATCACAATTTTAATATGATTATATCTGAAGTAATAAAACTATGAGTCGTGTAGATTACCTAGATCAATGAAACTAATTGTGGGTTCGATCTGACTTCCTCAAGCGGGGACTTGAGGAAGTAAAATATTTATTTAGGTTCCATTTCTTCGCTCTGGTGTGAAGGAAAAGCGTGGCGTTGAGTGCCACCACTCAATACGCAATACCTCCAAAATTCGGCAGAAAGTGGGGAACGGATTGTCTTACACTAGGTTCCCCTCTGCCTACCCTGCTGTGTGCGGGATACAGCGTGAAACGGATTTTTTAATGAAGCTAAAACAACGGAGTCAGAACAACGTCGAAAAGTAGTAAGTAAAATTTCTCATTTTAGTATATCCCGTGTGTAAAGGGAAATAACCGTACTTAGAATAATTTATTAAGGAAAGTAAAATATCGGCAATATTTTGTAGTCCCCAGAGACGTTTAAATGTGGCATCAAATCAGAGCAATTATGTTCATATACGATCTACTTTCAATCTATTTAAAAAAAAAAAACAGTTTTATAAATAAGAACAAACACCGCATTATAATTGACAAATGCGATCCAAAGTAACAGTAGGTATTTTCATTGGAGCCCGTGTCCAGGGCTCTTCATCTGACATTCCAAATAGAATTCTAATTCACGAGTGTCCAAACGGGCAACGTCTCTAGCGTATTTATATTATTAAGATGGGTCGGTTTATTCCACAGCAAGAAAGTTATATTAGAATATAGGGCTGTGAGTTACTAATCTATAATTAATTTGTTACTTATGCTCAAAATTATTTAATTTTGCTAAAAATTTTAGTATATTACAATTCATAATAAGATTTCATCTTTTTTGGCATATAAATCGTTAGGTATACCTAAATATATAAAGATGCAATATTGCATAGCCAGGATATTAGTCCAAAAATATTTTAACGGACAATTGGAAATGGATACATAAAAACAAGAGCTATATTATAATGCACGTTGTATTAAAAAAAAAGTAAGTTTCTGATATAAAACTTCTTAAGTAAAACAATTGACATTTCAAATGGGCACCTAGTAGTATTTTATTTAGATACATACATACTTATTGTTATACCAAAAAAATATTTTCTACTATAATAAATGTTTAATTAGGTAATAATGATAAAATCCTTAAAGAATTGTACAACATTTTTTTCGTCTTCGTACCCGTCCTCTGTGGCCTTTACCAGCGCAGCATTCGGTCTCGGATCTTGGACTACCTTTCTTTCTTGTATAATCTAAGTAACTGTGTCCTCCTTTCAATCTATCGTCCTTCTGCATTTTTGCCTCCTTAGACTTTTTTTTTAGAAATTTTTCTACTGACTTCACATTTCTAGGATCTGATGATTTAGTTTTGAATTTACCACAACTGCTACAAGTTGTTTTAGCTTTTGTAGCCATAATGGACACTGCACTCCTGCAAGGTTTTATGCCTTTCGAAGTAGTCTTCTTCAGACATTTTTCTGGATTTTGGCATGGTGGAGGTGTAGGATGACATCTTACCGGTGTACATGAAGCTGTCGGTGTACAAGGTGGGTGTAATGAAGGCGCCATCAGCAAGATTTTAGTCTGCAAGAGATTCGTAAATATATTAACTGTATAAGTGTAATTTAATAAGTTTAAATTCATCTGCCACTCATTTACAGAATAAATAATAAATTAATAGACTTACCGATCGTTATTATCATAACTATGTCACTAAGGTTTATTTTCAATCAAATAACTCGAATCACCAAAAATCACGTAAATTGTCACCTTAAAAACGATTAACGAGGCTTTGAAAGAAGCTTTTTGAGAAGGTTACATTATAATTTAAAGAAATATACTTACAATGTTTATTCATGATTCTTCTTTGTCATAAACTTAATTAATCTTAAAACAAAGCGGATGGCTTATGTATTTACAGTATTATATCGAAGTTCTATGGATGCTATGTTTTGGATGTATCTGAAACTGTAATTTTACTCAGAAATATTGTCTTTGAGTGGCAGATGAAAAGTAAGCCGACATTAAACAAAACTACTGTTAAAGGTTTTCTATTTCTTACCCATAATAAAAAGCCGAATTTATTCAGTTAAATTATTTACTTCATATCTAATTTTCTTAAACTTTTTTGAATATTATTTTTATAACATCTTTAATTTTGTATATTTGACAGAACAGAAAATTTATCTTCTTTTTTCAATGCTGACATTTGATACTTTTTATATTTAGTATGAAAAGGTTAAAATATTTTACGTCACAGAAAACATTCAATTTAGTGTTTTACAATAAAAATATCAAACACATTTACGAGGTTCTTGTTAAATAAACTATGTTATATATATAAATTATGTTAAGTTAATTGACATGATTAAAATCAATATAATTAAATTTTTTCCCAGTTTGTGTAAAGCGTGGTATTATTATATATAAAGGTTCGTGTAAATAGAAACATAATTGCAATATAGGAATACTTTATTATTAACATAACTCGACTATAATCAATAAATTAAATTTTATATATGTCGCTACTTATTGTCAAAGACAATGCATAAATGTAATTTAAAAAAATCAGGTAACTGCAAGCAAATAGAGATATATTAATAATTTATTTGTAATATTAAAAATATTTTATTATTATAAGAGTCCCGACGATTCAAACCCTTAGCAATAGTTCGTAGTCGCGAGGCAACAATATAAGCATTGGCGGTAGTTAGATATAATACATACCACCTTGGCCTGCCTCTACTGCAGTCTAGAAAGGTCGCAAAAATCAAAAATATTAATATTTTTGTTCATTTTTATAAAATTTATCTTAAATTAACCGAACTTTAAAATATGAATTGCCTTAATCCAACAGTGCTAACACATTATCACATCCAATAAAATTTAATATTTACGCATTATTTAATAATTTATATAAATATATAGACACTAAAGCACAATACGATAAATATTTATACATTGTACAGTTATAAATAAATAATAAGGTAATTTATTAAACATTATTAATTTTAGGGGATAGCAAGACAAGCAAAATATCAGTTATATTTTACTACATACCTTATTTTCACTTAAATGAAGGAATATACATTTCATTTCTGAATTAAATGTATATTCATTTATATATTATATAATATAATATATAATTTTATAATAGGTACAAAAAAAAACCAATAAATATAACATGCAATATATAGCATTTATTAAAATAGTTTTAGAAATAAGTTAAAATAACATTGTGTATATAAATAATTAGCAACGATATTACAGTGTTAATAAACATCAACAATATAGACTGTGCAGCCTTTAACTAAATGACAGTGAATTATATATATTTTAGCATCACACAAGTGTATAAGCCGCGTAGAGTAGATCCGGAGACGGGATCTAGTGTTAAGCCACGCCATTCCCCACGCACCTTCCAATTTTCGAGACATTGAATGTTGAGTGGCGGAACACAACGTCGCGCTTTGTTACCAGAGGAAGGAAATGACATAACTTGAATTCATATAATGCGTCTCTACAGCCAGACGCACTACCGCACAACGGTCTCATAAATTAATTTAACTACACAAAAAAATATACAATTTTTAGAAGAAAATTAATTGAAATATTTTTTATATTCAAACACTTATATATTTTTCATAGTGGCTAAATAAACGAAAGCACTCTTTATAGCACAAAAAGTTGGAATGTGGTTGGAAAGCAACTTTTTTTTTATTATTAACAACTAATTTTTTAATTACTTGTGAATATTTGTATAATTTTGTATTTATAAATTTTTATTTGATTTTCTAAGTTTATATTAGCCATTAGACGTATGAGGTGTATTCATATGGAAATGGGGACAGTGCTTTAGTTTTCTTTCTTGGACGTAGACTCTTGATAGGTCGGCGGTTGATCCTGTAAATAACATAAAATAAAAAATATGTTATATTAAATTTCAAAACTGTTTTATTTTTATTGATTTATTTTATATTTTTATTTAGATATTTATCAAAATTAAATTTATATAATTAAAAATAAATTTTCAAAACTAAATTTGATAAAAAAAAATATATATATTATGTTAAATTCAAACATTTGTTTATAGAACCTCCACCAATTATCTATTAAATATATTTTATATTTCTTAGCAATTAACATAAATATACAAAATTTACGCAGAATATGTAATTATTTTATAATTCAACATTTTTTTTTTAATTTAAGAGTTATATAGATAAAATGTACCAAAAAAAAATAAAATAAACTTTAAATAGGTAAATCTAATTACTTATTTCTACATACATACCGTCGCAGCAGAGTGAAGCAGTAAGACAGTGTCTACATTTAATTGTTACAGTTGTAGACTCTATGCCTACTCGCGGGAATGAATTATTTTCAATCTTCGCAAAAAGAAAACAAGGCGCGGCGTTAAGTTTCGCCACTCGACACTTTTGAGTTTTGACAATTGCCGGTGCATGAGGCATATAATATTTTAACACTAGATACCCTCTGTCTACACTACTACGCGCGGAATAGAGATTGAAACTATATACAGAATATACTCACATTGTATGGTGGGGGTACATACGCGGTTTGGGGCTTGTTAGGATCATAATAAGCGCTCTGGGCCGCTTCTGCTGCTTTTGCATCTGAAATTTGTTTTATAAACTACTACAGCAACAATACTTTAGTATATTTACCGTAAACTATAACATACTTATCATCATATTTAAATATAGTTACTTGAAGTTAGACTACAATGAATGTATAATTATAAAAGATTTTATTATAGTACCTATAAAACTATACTGAAAAAATGTCACCAAATTACGGCTTTAACTCTAAGATGAATAATAAAAAATAATTAAATGAGAGGTTTTAGGTGAAAACACTAGGATACGTTGAGAACATTGTTAACAAACACAAAAAAACGTTATAAATTTAGTACCTTAAAAGTTAAATGACAAAGATCACACCATGACCTGTAATTTTATTTAGTAGAAAAATTCTTAAGGAAAAATCCTCATTCAACTTGTTGTAAATTACAAGTGATTAAATCACACGCATGTATGGAAATAACCATGTAAATAAAGGACAAATTTCAAATAGGGTTATAAAAATAACTCTTTAATAAACATACATTGTTTTTTAACTAGAATAAAATACCATAGTGTTCAAAAAGTAAAACAATTATCAAAAACATTTATACTAAATACATTCCAAAATATATATTCGATATATATATCGAGAATATATATATCGAGTATAAAAATTTAAACAAAAATTAAAGTTTAAACATTTTTTGAAGTACTTTTGAACCATCGAGTTACACAGAAATATCAGTAGTACCAGTCCTATATGCAAGGACCTGATGGCTTGGAATAAGGATATTGCTGATAACAGCCTGGACGAAAGTCAAAATATGGTCATTTCAATACGTATTTTAGTTTGTGTGTGTGTGTGTGAAGTGAAAATCAGCATTTTATATATATATATATACACACACAGTTTAATTTTTTATATATATATATATATATATATATATATATATATATATAAGATTTTGATAACTATAGTGAAGACAATCAAGAATTGTTAATGAAAAAGTGAAACATAATGTCCTTTGAAGTTACAATTAACATCATGCAAACAAGTGTAAAATAATATTTGTCATGATTTATGACAGTTTATATAGCAATACAATGTAGTGTTATTTTGTAAGCTTTTATTAGTAAGTTTTTATTAGCCTTCCAAAATTTTCCTTAGCCTTCTTAGATACGCAGTTATTTAAAAATGATAATAAGAAAACAAATAAATGTTTAGCTTGCTACGTTTTTATACCTTTATATTAGCTACCTTTAATAAAATGGGATCCATTTAACAATAGTAATGTAACCTGTAAACAATAACATATACATTTAATATCTACTGATTCTATTTGACAAATATCTTACCACTTGAGGACATGCCGGGTGCCGACGCAAAGCCTCCGGGGTATCCGGGGGGCGCGTTACCTGGGTAGCCCGGGGGTGCGGCACCTGGATAACCAGGGGGTACACTACCGGGATATCCTGGGGGCATATTACCCGGGTAACCGTTCGCACCTGTAGGGCTAGGCCCGGATGACCCGGAGAATCCAGCTCCTGGCGGATAGGTGACACCCATCACGCCGGGATACGGCGGCGGACTGTTTGATACGAACACTGAATTTGGAGACGGTTGATCCGGGAAAGCCTGTAATGTTATTTATTACTTGTGATATACAATTGAACATGTCATGGTTCAAATCAATGGTTGTGGCCTGATGTTGACTCAGGGATTCCCCTGAGTTGTATATTTTTTTTATTATTTCGGTCTGATAAATAAAACGAAGCGTCAAGTTCTGCCAGTCAACATGCAATAATACCTCGAAAACTGGGGTTTATGTACCTATCCACCGAGGGTTCCGTATAAAAATAGGATCAAGCTTAGCTTTACCAAAGCCTTTTCATCTGATACCTCACTTAAACTAGCGGCTTTAATAGCAAAATTTTCCCCCCTTTAAGGCTATCATTTTTAGGATTTTACCACAAATGTATTTTAAGATTTTTCCTGAACTAGTCCCATCTGTAGATCCTAGCTTAGCTAAGTTTCATAAGACTAGGTCAACTAGAAGTACTCTATAATTCAAATTTTTCACTTGAAACACAATTTTTTCAAGATATCAAGGAACTACAAATCTGGACCTGATAGATTTCGTCTGTCTACACTATATGCGGGATACAGCGTGAAGCTACGACACTGTAACACCTTAATACTAAATCTTACAGTGTAGGGCGGCACCCATCCATAGTAGCCCTGCGGGGGCGGCGCATAGGCGGGAGGCGGCGCGGCGTGCCACGGGCCTGTGGGCGCCGTGTACGGCGGCGGCGGCGCATTGGGTGACATGTGACGTGAAGCTGGAGACCCAAAGTTAAGATGAATATATTATGCTTTACTAATGGAGTTTGACACCCATTGTAATTTGACAGCCATTTAAAATAAAATATCTCGATTCAATCGTGAGGAAAAGAAAAAAAATTAAATACATAGCTACTTTGATTAAAAAAATATATTGAATATAATATGCAATTGCAACATTTAAATCAATTAGCAATAAAGAAATTAAACGATTTTTCCAACATTATTGTTCTTTCCACCTACTCTGTTATATGCGACGAATACATTTAAACATTCAAGATAAATTACATGACTACCTTATACATTCATATTTAGGTACAATAAGCCTGTGTATCATGTATGAATGTACAAAGCATGTTTGCGAAATATTATTTAATCTGATAAAATAACGAGTCATATATAGATAAGATAGTTAGTTTATACTATACTGCACACAGATAATAAACAGGAAAAATATAAATAGCACAGAAAAAAAAAGTAAGAACATGTATGCAAAGGCGGCCTCATTGCTTCTAACAATCTCTTACAGGCAACCTTCGATAACAACAAAGGACTTAAAATATAAAAAGAGAAGAGTAGAATAACATTAGATGCAGATAAAAAAAAGAAATAATAATACTAAGTAAACATAAAATACTTATAATATATACACAAATACATAAGCTCATACACAATACACAAATACCTACATATATTTATGCATAAATACATATCAATTTATAGATAATTACTTAAATTGTTCATTATATCTTCTCACGCATACTATTGACGCCACCATAGCGTTAGTAAGTTATGGATGATTAAATTAAATAAATTTGAGTATAAATCCCACAGAATTTTAAGCTGTATATTTATACTATAATTATTATCTATCTCCTACTATCTCTGTCTTTAAAATGGACAAAAAAATTTAATGACTCTATTTGTTGATAAATATTCTCTAGATAATGAACAAAACAGTAGATTAATTAACCACCAATAAGCTATACACAATAAAAATATAGTATTTAGTACAGAATTAGGCATACCAAGGTGTGCAGCTTTCAACATGGCCTGTCCAAATTCTATAGCTCCTCCAGATTTGAATGTCAATTTGAATTTCACTTCACCAATGAAATTACCATTAGGCTGTGCTCGAACTTTGCCTTTGATATAATTTGCACCAAACATTGGTTGTTCCACTGTTACCTAAAATTATATAATTAAATTAAAACAAATCACTGCTAAGAGAAATAAACAATTTTCTTCCTTTTTTCGCTTTGGTAATATGACATTGAATTTCGCATCTCAACAACAAATATTTTGAAGATTGGGCAGTAGTGAGAGATGGAGTACATTATGACTGAGTTTCCTTTGCCAACTCTAATATAAATTATCAATCTATTGTCAATTGGAAGTAGAACTTGCACATGATCATAGACCAAACAGTATTTTTGCATTCATTCATTCATTTCATTTTCTCAAGAGGGGATTGGAGGACCCACAACCTTAGTTAGGCTGTGCTTAGTCACACTTTGAGCCTTTTATATTATGGTCTATAAGATGGCTGGAGCAGAGGAGTATTAGTAATAGGTTTCTATTTTACCCTTGGGTACTGAATCCTAAAAATATTACAATATAAATTAACCATGTACATGATACTTACATCTTGTAGAGCAATAAAAGGGAAACTAAATGAACGGAGAGGATCTGAATTATTTTTTGAATTATAAATCATTCTGTGAGTTGTAAGATACATGCGGCCATTCTTCGTGCCCTTGAACTCTTGTGTTTCATTTCCGTAAAACTCAACTGCCACATTGTCAGAAAATAGGATTATACTGAAAAAATTAAAATTAAAGATATAATTAAAAACCAATATAGTTGAGTACAAATCTAATTTACGCAAGCAGACTCATTGTTGTACTAAAGCATTTGATTAAACAAATATCCATATATGAAATGTATGAAAAAAAAAAATAATTGTAGCCTAAAATCAGAAATCATAAAAAGTATTAGAAAGAGGCCATCATGGCACAGTGGCACAAGGGTGTTACTATAACGCTACGGTTGTGGGTTCGTTTCCTACTAGTAGAAGTGAAATTTTTGTTTATGTTTATATTACCATTTTCTTCGCTCTGGTGTCAAGGCAAAGCCCGGCGTTGAGTTCTACCACTCAACATGCAAAGCCTCCAGAATTGGCAGAAAGTAGGGAACAGAGTATCTTAACACCGAGGGATGGATGGGGGTTCCTAATATTTTTCAGACAATCAAACTAAGTTAATTCAGCTGGTATTTATTTACCCATAGACCAGTTATAGCTACCTCTATGTTAGGTTTTCTTAACTCAGGAATAAAATATTCAAAAGTGAAAAATTATAAAATATTTATATTATATTTGCACTGGTAAGTTGAATGTGCTCCTATACTGTACAGTTTCAATTAAGAATGGTCAGCCAATGGTTAAATGATAATTAAACAACCTTAAGGTAACAAATTGCGAGTTTGTGGCTGTATAAATTTGTATAATTAATACTTTAGCTGGACTCAAAATATATTTTCAACATATTTGTTTGTATATATACATATATTCAACATTTAGTACATATTACATATTTTCAACATTTAGTAAAATTTAACAAATATAAAGCAAAAGTGTACCTTAAATTTGTCATTCGATCAAAAGTCCTATTTATCCTACTATGTTGTTAATGATAAAGCGTAAAACTAAGGGAATATTTTTCAAAAGAATAAGATGAAAATACTGATAAAATAATATGAATCAAGACTGACTGTAAAAATTGTGTATACTGCTTAATATCGCTTATGACTCATATTACTATTGATTACACCATTTAATATTTTCAGTAAAAACTAAGAACTTACACTTCGCCAGCATGTATCAACACACCATGATCGGCATGTGCGGTATTTAAAGACATTATGGATATTAATGATACAAATATAAAATAATAAATAGACTACTTTTTTATAATCAATATACTTCGTAGTTCACGTACAATCTCGAACTTTACGATTACTGACACTTCTTTTGCAATTGCAGCTGACAAACAATGAAATGTCAAACTGACATTGTTTTGATAGAGATTACAATATCAATTCTAATTATATTTATAGAGAATCGATTTTTTCATGACATATTTATTAAATGTAAGTATATATTATTTGACAAAATATTAATTTAAATACATGATCAACAAAGTGCATAATACATCTGATCTGATGAGAAATTACTCAGATACAGTTCGTGCATGAAGCGTGAGTTTTGCATATGTACGAGTGTACTTAGGTGTAGGGGCGCGACGGCTTAAAACGCGACGCATCCCTTGGATAACGTTTGGTTTAAGCCGGCTGGTTAGTACTGCCCGTTAGCTGGTAAGGCTTAAAGTTTTTTCTACCTCTACTTTTGATGGTCACTCACGCTTACGCTTCGCAGATTCTATTAAAGTTAACATTAACATCGATTATACACATTGTGTATAATCGATGTTTCGTATGTCAAATAGTAAGTCGATTCAATGTATTGTTACGATTTAAAGTTAAGTTATATATGAAAGTTAGAAGTATTCGAAAATTTACCTTGTGAGCTAATTTTATACACGGATATCTCAATGATATATCTCAATTATGCTCTATTTTATGATTAACTTAAAATAAATCATGGAAAATGTAAATATTTCAAAAATTATTTTGACTAACTCTATTCAACCCATTAACAAAGATACTGTTCACAAAATATGTTCTGGGCAGGTATGTAGTATTTAAGTGTTTTATACATATAAGAACATTGTAATAAAAATATTATTATAATTAAACTTATTTTAAGCCAACTCATTTTTATTAGGTTGTCATCAGTTTAGCAGTAGCAGTAAAAGAATTAGTGGAAAATTCACTTGATGCTGGTGCCACTAATGTTGATATACGATTTAAGAACTATGGCATTGATTTAATTGAAGTGTCAGATAATGGTTCAGGTGTAACTGAAGATAATTTTGCAGCATTGAGTAAGTATAAGTAAAAATCATCTTTCATTTTCACCATGAATTTATGACAAATCATTTAATACTAAATTTATTATTGACAGCTTTAAAGTATCACACTTCAAAACTAAGTAATTACTCAGATTTACTTGGAATATCAAGTTTTGGGTTTAGAGGAGAAGCGTTAAGTTCATTGTGTTCTTTAGCAGATCTCACAATTACAACAAGACATGATAGCAGCCAATTTGGTAAGTTTTTTTTTGACATAGGTAAAAAAGTAGCTTCATGACTTTTTTATTTAAAATAGTAGGCACCTAGTGTTGGGACACTCAGTTCTTCACTTTTCACTCATATTCATGACTGACCAATATTAATTTAAATTATTTGTTTTCAGCTACAAAAATTGAATTTGACCACAAAGGCAACATAACTAAGCAGACTCCATGCTCTCGACAGATAGGAACTACGGTAACTCTGTCAAACCTGTTTTGTTCACTTCCAGTACGACAAAAGGAATTCCATAAAAATGCTAAAAGGGAATTTAATAAAATGACAAATTTGTTGTATGCATACTGTTTGATATGTAAAGGGGTTAAGTAAGTATTTAAATATAAATTTTCATGTTTATTTGTTCTATGTAAATTTAAAAATTATGTGCATATTAAAAGTACATTTCATTAATATATGTAATAATGGAATTGAGAAGTCTATTTGGTACATAAAATATATTAAATAAATATTAGTTGAGTCCATTAATAGTAAATACATATGTTTAAAAAAAAAGCTAGCTTCAAATTTTTTCTACATAGTAGGGTAAGTTGTGAAATCTTTCTGTCAAGGGACTGTTCTAATGCACCATAGGATCCTCTAGTATATTGGTTAATAAAACTCTTAATATAACTATACTATTTAATTTATGTTATTTTTTAGAATAACATGTAGTAACCAAACACATTCAAATAACAAATCATTGGTAGTAGCAACACAAGGTTCAATTTCATATAAAGATAACATAGCTTGTGTTTTTGGACTTAAACAATTGCAAAGTATTCTTGAAATAAAGACTGAATTAGTAACTAATATAAAAGATAATATATTCAGAGGTTTATCGGGTGAAGTGAAGGAAAACAATGATAGTGTCAATATTGAGGATGTAGAAATTGATTTATCAGAAGATTCAAATGATGCTCAAAATGACGAAATAAAGTGTTCACAAGAAATTACTAACTCGCAAAAACACCAAGGCTACAAAAATGTACCAAATCCAGTTGTGCTTGAAGGATACATATCATCATGTGCTCATGGCAGTGGCCGCTCAAGCACTGATAGACAATTTTTTTATGTAAATTCAAGGCCATGTGAACCCACTAGAGCTATTAAACTTGTTAATGAAATTTATAGACAGTACAATGGAAATCAATATCCCTTTGTTTTCCTCAATATAAAAATTGAAAGAATCAGTGTGGATGTCAGTGTTACTCCAGATAAAAGAAAAATATTTTTAACAAAAGAAAAGGCTTTGCTAGATATTTTAAAAAATTCATTGCTTAAACTATTTGAAGATATACCCAGGACTTTAGAGGCATCTAGTGTTTCAAATCAAAAAGTTGAACCAGAATTAAAACAACCAAGGGTATTTCAATCTTTTCTAAAACAATTCAGCAATAAGCCAGATTCATTGGTTAGTGATAAAAAAGAAATTTCAATTAGTTCAGAGCTGAAAAGGAAATCTACATCACATTTAGACGATTATATTACTGTAAAAAAGACTTATATTTCGGATAAAGTTATAAAAAAAAAAGAAGAAACTCATAATCACAATACAAATGAAGAAATCAATATTAAAGATATAAATCAAAAAATTCTGACTGAAAATATTAGCATAATCTCAAATGAGGATAAAGGTGATGCTTATAATTTTTCTAATGAAAGTTTAAGAATCAATAAAGAAACTATAAAAGGTACTTTGTTTGAAAATGTTCCAAAAGAAGTACCAAAAATATACGTAGAAGATCACTCAGATGTTATTATTGAAGAATCTCACACAATTAGTTGTAAGAAAAAAGATTTAGATAAAACAAAAGTACAAAAAGTGGTGACAGATAAAAAAGATCTTGGCAAGTGTACAAGGAGATGTGTTAATTTAAAAACCTCCTTAGATCATATAAGGGAATTAACAGACTTATATAATAGGAAGAATGTTAAATCTGATCTAATCAAAGTAAAATTTAAAGCAGCTATTAATCCTGTGTTTAATAAAAAATGTGAAGAAGAATTAAATAAGGAAATATCCAAGGATTCGTTTAGGAGGATGTCAATTGTAGGTCAATTTAATTTAGGTTTTATTATAACTAGGCTGGAAGATGACCTTTTCATAATAGATCAACATGCAACTGATGAAATATATAATTTTGAAACATTACAGAAAAGTACAGAATTGACTAGTCAGAAACTTGTAATGTAAGTATAATAAAAGGAAACTTCACCTTTTTTTTTTAATATAGGAAGATGGAACCTAGTGTTGAAAGAGTCCATACCCTCACACTCTCCAATTTTTTTAGACGTTACATGTTGAATTTAGGCTTAATTGCTTATTTAATTCCAATATGTGATGCCACTTCTGGCACAGGGGTAAAAGCGTACGACTGTAAACACGACAGGTTGTGGGTTCGATTCACACTCGAATATATGATATGTGTATTTAATATTTGAATTTTGCTCTGGTATCGAGACAAAGTGCTGAGAGAGAGCGAGAAAGCAACTGAACATATTTATCACCAGAATTCCGCAGACTGAGGAACAGAAGTGTCTTAATTGGAACGAAGTGTCCTAACACTAGGCTCCCAGATTCCCTCTGCCTACCCTGATATTTGCGGAATACAGGGTGAAGAAAAAGTTTTAATTTTTTACTTTCCAGTCCACAACAATTGGAACTGACAGGAGTTAATGAACAAATATTAATGGATAATTTGACTATTTTTAAAAAAAATGGTTTCACATTTCAAATCGATGAAAATGCCCCACCCACCAAAAGAGTGAAGTTGCTGACATTACCAATGTCAAAGAATTGGATATTTGGTAAAGAGGATATTGAAGAATTGTTATTTATGTTAAAGGTGAGTTATTAAAAATTATCTGTATAATATAAAAATGAAAAAGTTGTGTTGTATTGAGTAATTATGTTAGTATTATATGTGAGTAATATATCTTAAATTATTTGTTGATCTATTTTCTGGCTATGCAATAAGTAGTAAAAACAATACTTACTAAGATTTTTTAACATATTTTTTACCTATATTTTATGAGGCCACTCGTGGTGCATGGCCATGGGGGTGCAACTCTAACTGAAGAAATGGAAAATTCATTTAAATTTATATTTTTTTTACTACAAGCTAATTCCCATGTCCCAAGCAAGGTATGCGGATAGAACCTAATGTTTGACACTCTGTTTCCCACCACTCTGTAATTACTACAGTGACAGACGAATCCACAACCTTCACGTTAGCGGTCACTGTGTCGTTGCGCGTCAGTCATTTAACATTATAATAAAATATATAAATAAAACTTTATATTTTTTAAGGAAGGTCAATCAGAGCATTGCAGGCCAAGTAGGGTGAGGGCAATGTTTGCTTCTCGAGCTTGTAGGAAATCAGTTATGATCGGCACCGCCCTCGGTAAAGCTGATATGCGGAAACTTGTCGATCATATGGCTGATATTGATAAGCCTTGGGTATGTTTATGTACAAAAATTTTTTATTATTGACGTCGACATTCTTATACGCGCGGTTATGGTACGATCGACGAGTTGCGGCCGCAGTAAGATTCTATTACATTTTAGGCACTGTGCAATTCAAAGGAAATAATGAATGAAAAGTAAAAGAGAATTTAAAATCTTCCACCACGCCATGATTTGTCGACCGTAGTATCCAAGTTAAGCATGTAGTTACATTGTATATTTATTGTATTTATCATGATGTTGAAGCAGTTTTAACCCGTAAAGCAGGATCGGCAGAGAGAACGTAGTATCAAGCAATACACACTAATCCCTCCTTTCAAAATAAATCGTCCTTTAACATTAATTAATTTCCCTAGTGAATTCAACATAACCAAAGCGTTTAAAGTCGGACGCTGTCATGTGCCCATAGTGGTGCAAATTGTCTCGATGCCCTAAAATTTTTTTTCTTGTGCTAAATCCTTTTGGCAAATTTCATATTTATTTTAATTTGAATAATATTTATTACAACTTAGATCATATGAAAAGTGTTAACAAAGTTTGTTGATTTTTCTGTCAAATGGAAAATGGTTAATTTATATTCTTTTTACTATATAACAATTTTTTTTGTTTTTGGTAATTTGACAGTGAAAATATTAAATATATTAAAAATCATAAATTTTAACCTAATTTAAGTGTATTATTCAATTAATAATGTAGGCTATTTTATTACATGAATTTGTATATTTTTGGTTTACAGAATTGTCCCCATGGCAGACCTACAATACGACACCTTGTTAACCTTGCAATGGTACAAACTAAAGATGACGCCACATTACAATAATATTGAAAAATGACAAGCAGAAAAATCATACATAAAAATCATGGAAAAAATAATTTTTTTATACAATAAAACCACTTTTTTATTTTAATAGTTTTATTTCATACACTAATAGTTTTGAATATGTTGAAACCAGTATGTGCTGTTGTCACTATAACACCGGGCATTTGTTTGTGCCAGTGAAGTTCTTTTATATCAGTTTGCCCTTGATGAATGAACAACAATTGTGGTGGTAGATTCTAGAACAAAATTAAAATGTTGAAACAAAAATTCAATACATAGAGCTGTGTTTTTATTGAATCATAGCTTATTATGGTCTAATCACTCTTACAAATTACTTTTCTCACTATCATGTTGTAAAAATATTGCAGTGTCACCAGATTCTAACAAGTTAGGCAAATGGAAAAAAAGGTTAAAATAGTATTGCAAGATTTTTACATACAGAGATACATACAGATGAAACTAATAAAAATATGTACCTTTAATTCTTCATCTGCAACTTCCTCATCATCCCGTTCCACAGCTAGATCCCATAGAGCTACCTGGTTATCTTCCCCCGCAGAGGCTAATACACTAGGTTCGGACCAGTGCCACTCTACCGATGTAATTGGAGCTGTGTGATGCTTAAAGGTACCTATAGGAGTGTTAGTTGGAAACTGCCTTAAATCCCATATGTGGAGAAAACCATCATCACCACCTAAAATAAAATCAGAATTAAGCAATAATTATTTTATAGCAAAGATAATAAAACCTCTTTGTTAACAGACAGTTACTAGATTTATAAAACAGGAAATCAGTCAAGAGGTGTATAAATTTTTTATATAATGTTTGTAGTTTGAACACTACAATGTACAGTAAGAATTTTTTTATCCAAGCAAAATAAAAATAATGATACTATTATAACTGTTACTTAGTTAAAGTGAACTTAATGTTACTAAATGCTTAGAAATGGGCAGGAGGGTGAAGGAAGTATATACTGAATAATTACCACTAGCAATAAATGGTTCTTTGTTGTTCCATGATAATACATTTATATCATTTTCGTGTGCATTTTCAGCTGTCAGCATGCATGCTTTATGAGGTGGAGCTCTTGTATCCCATATCCTAATGGTCCTATCCACAGAACATGTTGCTAGGACATTTCTGAAAATATTACATTTAAGTCTAAACTATATGTTATATTTTGAGTTACAACTTGCTAAATGACAAAAAAAGCTAAATTTCTATTGAATATATTATAAACTATTTTTTTAAGTAACTACTAAAATCTCTTAAACTAAATAAAACATATATGTATATATGTTTTTTATATTTACTTACCTTTCATTAGGTGACCACTGAATATCTTCAACAGAACTTGTGTGACCGACCAGTGGTCTCTGATCCACAGTCCAAGTGCCACCCTCATTTGGCTTCCATATATGGATGTCTCTTCTACAATCACCAGTTGCTAGTACCTAATGAAATGAATTGAGATAATATTTGAAGATTTTCTTAGCACATTGTGCCACCACAATATCTGTGTAGAAACATGATGGTTGGGATTTGAACTGCACTTGGGGGAAAGCATTATATTTTTATTTTTTCAAGACAAAGTACAGCATCCGGTATAAGGCATAAAACTATAAAAAATAATCAATAAAAATACTAACACCTTGTTCTGTAGGACACCAATCCATACCAAATCCTTCTTGTTGGTGACCATTAAAGGAGTATAATGGCCTCACAGGGTTATTTACTGTGTCAAGGTTATATCTTTCGAGGAGCGTAGGTTCATCCACAGCTTGTAATTGTTGTGTAATGTTCCAAATATCTACTCTTCCCAATTCTGACCAACTGGCTGCTAATACAGAGTTTTTAAAATTTGTTGCCTGCAAAAATTTTTATATATATTACTAAATGGAATCTTTCTTAATTTTAGATCTATCACACTGTAGCAATGCTTATTAAATAAGAATCTTAGAAAGATTGAAGTGAAAAGTTAATGTGCATTAAATAGTCCAATTCATAATGAAGTAACTATACATGCAGTCTGTGTTACCTCCGTAACTTATAACACAGTACTTGTACATAACTCTGTCATTTAACCATGTGGACAAATTTGCAAGTAGAAGCTTTACTGTAGTAAATATAGATAATTAATGATATTGTTGGTGAAGGTGAAATTTAGATAACTATATGAAAAAACTGTTTACATACTCTTATTCTATTAACACATCCTTGATGTTTTATAAATGAAAATGTCATTTGTGGTTTCATTTCTTCATCTTCGTCTTCATCATCATCTTCATCCTCGTCTTCATTTTCCGATGCTTCTTCATCACCAGCCTTTGATGTTGGATTTAAATTTGACATTTTGACTACTAAAAGGCTACAAGTTATATATATTATTTAAAAAAAGTTACAAATAAATTATATCAAAATGACAATACAATTAATAGTATTCTTACTTATTAAGTTGTGCGCTCGATGCTTGAGTACCAGCAACTAAATAGGCTGTCATTGGAAATTGACACCGATCATTTCCTAAGTTGTCCGGTATAATATCAAAACTAAGACATGGGGCCCCAGTTTGCGCTTGATGTAGCATAACATACGCTGATTGATCGCATACCAAATGCTCATCTTCCTTCAACGGTTGACCTGGGAGATATGTTTTAGGACCGGCGTCTTCATCATCACTTGCTTCTTCTTCCATGTCTTCGTCGTCACTCTCACTCATACTTTCTTCCATTTGGTCTTCGGGATCGTTTGACATTTTTATTCTGAAATGTAGTTCTTAATAAATTCGGTAACTTGTCAGCACAACATTTAACATAGACGAAAACACGTGCAATGTGTTTTTAAAATTAAATGTCATTTTGACAATTCATTTTAAAATATCAATTTTTGTGGTTACAGACTCTTCACATCACAGCCGGACTGTTTAAGTTCGCTATAATAATATTATGACTGTTTTGATTAACACACGTTTTAGTGAGACTCTAAACAAATATTTAAGTTTTATCATTGGCGATGTAGTGCTCAGCTGGTTCAAAATTAAAAAGTTAAATAAATATAATGTAAATATCAAAAGAAAGATTGGGTATATATACCCAATAAGAGTGATTGATAATCCATTATAAATGTTTCATATAAATGAAAAAACTTTCCACTGATGGGATATTATTGTTGCCTCATAGGATGCTAGAAGGCTTACTAGCATGCTATACATGGATTAAAAATGGACCACCTGCACCAGATATATTTCTTCTCAAAGGAAATGGTTCGATGGAAAAAAAGATTTGTCATGTTATTGCCTATTTTTAGAACAGACAAGAAAAAGATTACTTATTACGAAAAAAATATGAGGAGAGCCTAGGGTCTGGACTTTAGCAGTGAATAAACATTATCGTATAGACGGTATATTTTTAATGTATCGGGTCAATGTTTTTGTTACTAAAATTTCTGGGTTGGGGACGGATCTCATCTATCTTAACTCTATTATAACTGGCACTTGCGCTATCTTCTAACAATTTTGATTTTATTGGTCTTTAGCATATTATTTTTTCTCCATTTTATGGTTTTTGTATTATTTTAAATTTCTTTAATTATCTTATGTTATCATATAAATAATGACATTTTTGTTTGACGGTTGCTAGATTTTTTACCTATGCTATAATTTTAATTTTTTGACAATTTGCATAATTGTCAGATTAAATATTTTAGGTTAAGGATCTATTATTTTCCAGCGTCCTTAGTAATAAACAAATATTAATTGTAAATCTTTATTAATTACATTATTATTATAATAATTTAGTAACTAATAAACAAAATTCACAAAAATGGCCTTACGAAGTCTAAATCTATTGAGAAATATTAGGTATACCAGTGCAATATTTCGTAACCTATCATCAACCTTAGCACCAATTGATAATGGAACGTTTAATTCGAAAAAGTTCAAAACAGAAGATGATATAACATATTTGGAGGATTCTGATTCTTTTGGAACATTATCAAAGAGTTCAATAATAGCCGAAAATTTAGAAGACGATGGAGACATTAAAGAAGAAACTTATTTAAAAAATATACCTCTTAAGTCTCAACAACTTACTATTAGACAATACGCAGATTTAATTAAACAATACTTGAAGTTTAAAAGAATAAAGGAAGCTATAGATATATTGGAAGTTAGAATGTTACAAGAAGACAGAGTTAAACCTGAAAATTATATTTACAATATATTAATTGGTGCTTGTGCTGAAGTTGGATATACTAAAAAAGCCTTTAAATTATTTAATGACATGAAAAGAAGGGCTTTAAAACCTACTGGGGATACATATACATGTTTATTTGAGGCATGTATGAATAGTCCATGGCCTACCTATGGCTTAAAAATGGCTACACATTTAAGAAATTCAATGATTGAGAAAGGTATAGAACCAAATATTACCAATTATAATGTAATGATAAAAACCTTTGGTAGATGTTTAGATTTAAACACAGCATTTAAGATTGTGGATGAAATGATATCAAAGAAAATTAAAATAAGAGTCCATACATTCAATCATTTATTGCATGCATGTATTAGTAATAAAGAAATTGGTTTAAAACATGCTCTGGTGGTTTGGAGGAAAATGTTAAAAATGAGAGAAAGGCCAAATATTTATTCATTTAATCTTATATTACGCTGTGTGAAGGAGTGTAATGTAGGAAGTAAAGAGGATATGCTTGATGTAATAAGTGCAATACAAGAACATAATATGTTGTTACACTCAGAGGTACAAGCTTTACAAATCAAAAACTCACAAGCCTTATTAGGCACAAATATAGAGTTTGATGCAAATAAAGATGTTGTAGAGGTTAGACAAGATCCATTACTAATTGTATCTAATGAAAATAAATTAGGAACACTTAAAGAAAGTCATTACAAGACAAATATCATAAAAAATAATGATAGTACATTAGAGACAGTTAACAAAATTGAATTGGTGGATAATTTCCACAGACCTGTAGCCGTAGTGCATGGAAGATCTGTGCCCAATTTACTGTCAAAAATTGTACAAATTGACCAAGTTATGGCTTTTCAAGACATAGGAACTTCTCAAGACAAATTTGCTATAGTAGGAGGTCAAGAGGACTTTCTTAAAGAAATGGAAGCTTGGAATGTGAAACCAGATGTTAAAATTTTTACACAAATGTTGCCATTAATCGACAATAATACAGAAGCAGAAAATAAACTTCTTGAAACTATGAAAACTTTGAAAGTAAAAGGAGATATTGACTTCTATAATATGTTAATAAAGAAACGTTGCTTGAGAAATGATTATGATAATGCCTTTGTAAGTATATACAAGATAAATAATAAAATCAAATATATTTTTTGCTTTACATTACATGTTATGACTAAAATAATCCTTTTTTTAGGAGGTGCGTTGTTGTATTGATAAGGAAAATAAGCTTCGTAAAACACATCCCTTAAATAAGAAAAATATATTAAAACCCAACATCATGACATATGGTGTTTTGGCTATGGCATGCAGCACAAGAGCAAAAGCAGATGAATTACTAAATGAAATGAGAGACAACCAACTTAAGTAAGATGTATATAATATGATATATCCTTGATATTGAGCTGTGTTAGATTTTTTTCTTTTGAGACATTATCTGTTGAGGTGCAGAACTCAATGCTGCACTCTGTCTTGTTATATATATATATATATATTCCCCTGAGAGAGATTCCACAATATTCAGGCTGTCTTGGTGCAGTGGCACACCACTGCACCAACACAGCCTCTATTATATATTATTTCTGCTTCTGGTTTCTTTCTCTTAACCAGAGTAGAAAAATAAATATAAAAACATGCAGAACAAAATAAGGCATATTTTGTTATGTTTTATAACAGCCAGAAGCTGTTAAACCGAGCCACATATACCTATTTTGTCTAATAACACTATAAAAAATGTGTTTCTACTTTTAATTAAAAAATAATGCTATTGAGCTATTGAGTATGGTAAAAAATATATTATTTTCAGGGTTAATATAGAGATTTTAGGCACTTTATTGAAAAATGGTATTAGACAAACACAGTTTGGATACATATTACACATAATGGAAGTTGTGAAACAAGAAAATTTAAAAGTTAATGATATTTTTATAAAGCATCTTGAAGCTTTCAATGATAAATGCTTGAATATTTTAGAAAAGGTATTTTTTTAAATATTTATGTTCATAACATAAAATAAAGTTTACACTATAAATAATCCTTATATCAGTAACATTTGTGAAAGTGATCCTATAAGTATGCTCTCTTTACCTCTTGAGTTAAGGTACCCTAAACTACGTATAAAATTTATATATAATGTAGCAAACCAAGTATATTATTTGTTGCAGAATAATGTAGAAAACCGAGACAGTCCTATATTTTCAGCTGCTTATAAACGGTTTAACCATATATACAGTAAATGGTTAGAGGAAATAAACATAAATGAAGCCTTGAAGCAAGAACATCCTTGGAAACAGTTCATGGAAAACCAACCAATTCCCATTCAAAGAGAATCCATTAAAATTGTGGAACCCAAAAAATTTTATAAGAGAAATCGCAAATTTGTACCGTATGCAACAAAAATTTAAATAAAAAATCTATGCTATACTTATATTTTTTATTTGAAAAATTTGTGGTTCCAAAGTTTTTTTGTTAATCACATCATAGAAATAATATTAATTAAATTTTAATATGGTGTAATTTCCTATTGAGCTCTTCGAACTTGAGAAGCTTGCGGATGAAGAAATCGCCGTAGCGGTGAGCCACTTTCGTGTCCGCGATGTGGATCATGTCATTGTCGATGTAGAAGTCCAACTGAAATATAATTGATATTGCCGTAAATAATCTATTATCCAATCCGGTGAATGTTTCATAAAAACATTGCTATAAATATAATTCAAAACAACACATTATATTTGGCAAGAATAACTTCACAGTCCCTGTGTATAAATGGAAATGTTAAAAGAGAAGATTGACGTGAGAACAGTATAAAGGTTCATGCTGCTTTGACTTGACTGATTTAAGAATAAATCGACTCCCTGCATATAAACAGATATTAAAAGAGAATATTTACAAGAATCATGTTGCTTTTAATAAAATACAAAAACAAACCTCAGAACCGCTCTGGAACTTCCCATCCAGCCCACTCGGGCCCTTAGACCACACCACGTTCTTCATCTTGTGCTTGAAGCACAGCAAGTGTATGGCGAGGGCGGACAGCTCGCGCGCCGCGTCGCGCTCACCGCCGCGCGCCGCCGACATGAAAGCGGCCAGCTTGGCCAGAGGCAGGGTGGTGTACAGCTTGAGGTACGAACGGATCGTCGGTAGCATCTTTTGTTGGCGGACCTGGGGTGGTCGATGGGTTATTTAGAATTCATTAAAGGACATTTTTTTGTAAAAAAATTGTCGTGTTTAGTGGGAAAAATCATATCTATTTACTGACAGCGAGTTGGTAACATTTTCCTACATAAAGTCTTATGGGAGATTCGTTGTACTCTCGGGATAAAGTACCCTCATCCCTACCCACTCGGTGTCGCTGTAAAAGCAGGTGCAGTAGGACTGACAGCATTAACCTCAAGTTAGAAAAAAACAACTAACCTCATCCATGAACACCTGGGTCTGTTGCTTTACAGCATCCCGGCCGTAATTGGAGCCGGGCTCGATGGGCGGCGGGCACGGCGACAGGAACTTGGGGCACGCGAAAGTGAAGCAGCTCTCGAACTCTCCTAGGTCTCCGTATTGCATCTTGAACATTTTCTCGTGATAATTCTTCTCGCGGAGAACCTGGGGGTAGGAAGGAAAATAATTTATAAGTATTATGTTTTGTTTTTAATTTTTTTTTTTCATTTACTTTAATTAATGGAAATTAATTTATATAATATATATTTATAATAAAATTTATTATAAAACTAGCGGCCCACTCGCGATTTTACGATATAAACGGCCATTTCTTTATTCTAAGTAAATATAGAAATATGTTTACTTTCAAGTTATCATAGATCTGTGTATATGGTTTGAATTTCAAGTCGATATCTCCAAATGTTCTTAAGATAAAGGATCTTGACAGACAGGCACATTAAGAATAGAGTGATCTTATAAGGGTTTCTTTTTTTCCATAAAAAGTATGAAACCCTAAAAAAACAAACCAACTAACCTGCTGTATAGACTCATCCACACACTGAGGATGCAAAACCAAGCATATAGCCAGAAGATGGTACATTTGCTCCGTTTGTTTATTTATCTGATCGTTTTGATAGGAGCGGGACGAGAACAGTTGCTTAGTACGTTGCATGTACAGCAAAGCTGAGGACAGCGTCCTAATGGCGTCGGCGTATCGACGCATCATCATGTAAGCGAAGCCCACGTAGTAGGATGTTGATATTTGACACGCCGGCACGTGGGAGTATTGGGATTTTTTGTGTAACTCTATGTTTTCAAGCACCTGTAGGAGATAGGCAAGTAGAAATCGTTTAATTTTATTTATTTTTTAGCAAAAAGCAAGAACTACATAAATATGTATTGCAACACTAATTACAGCTCGTGTATGTTGTCATATCTCCATACATATAAGAATTTCGATGTAGCTTGAAAAGAGTATTGCTTGATGGTAGTGTGGTAGACCCCATATACATTAAAATGTTATATTTTTTAAACCTACCCTTACTGTGGAACAACACTTAATTTTTTAAAATATAGATTTAACTTAAATAGTTATTGATCATCTTATTCTTATATATATATATATATATATATATATATATATATATATATATATATATATATATAAACAAAAAATACCTGCTAAATACTTACTTTAATAGCTTGATAATAATCTCCAAGTAAAGAATGCAAGCGAAGCAATCCTACCAAGGAGAAGTACCCCAGCATTTTATAAAGGGAGTGGCGGCCAAATTCCCCAGCTACGGAGTCAGGATCTCCACCAGTTGCATATACCTGTCAATACATATTTTTAGCTTCACGCATTATCCCGCAAAGCAGAATAAGCAGAGTTGGCATTGCGTAAAGGCACTCTGCAATCTGCCGGAATTCAAGACATTGCATGTTGAGACGAAAAAATATTAGTATCAATTTATCACAGTTGGAAATGAACCCACAACTATCATGTTTCTACACTACTGGAGTTAAATAGAAACTATTTAAAAAAAACGAAAGCATTTGTTATTTTTTTGATACACCAGGTTTGTCTAAAAAATAACAAATGCTTCCTCCACTCAGCACGCAGTGCCTCCCGAATTCGGCAAAAAATAGGGAACGGAGTAGTTTAACCTCTGTCTACCATGCTCTGTGGGGGATACAGCGTCTGAATGTAAGTGCGATTATCACATGCTCGATTCCCAATCGGGGGAACGAATTATGTTTATTTCTCTGCTCTCTGTAATACAAAACACTGGATTAAGTTCCAACGCTTAACTCATGGTCTCAAATTCATACAGAAAGTTAATAGCAGAGTGTCTTGACACCAAGTTTACTCCGTTAACTGCTTTACGAGGAATAACTTGTAAAGTTGAAGAAAATTGTATAAAAATCATTATGTAGGTATTTAAAAGTAATAGATAAACAACCTCCAGCTGTCGCTTGATGTTAGATTTGTCGACCAGTGAATGAAGAACATTGAGAATGCAAAGAACATTCCACGCCTTGTTCTCAGTATTCAAGTTCTCTATCTCCGCTTGGCTCAACTTGGAAGTGCGAGACCTAAACAACATTAAAAGAAATATATATATTATAGCTTCACGCTACATTCTGCACATAGCAAGGTATGCAGAGGACAACTGGGAACCTAGTGGAAAGACCGTAAGTTATAAAAAAACCCGTTCCCCACTTGCCGCTGAACTCAGAGGTATTACGTGTTGAATGACGGAACTCAACGCCGCGTATTGCAAACTTCGATACCAGAGAGAGAAAAGGAAAATATTAAACATTTAATTTATTAGAGTCCCATATGAACCAACAAACGTAGCATTTACAGTTGCAGTCTTAAAAAATAAATTAATTCATATATTAAAATTTAGAGGGCATTCATAAATTAAATAACACAAATTGCATTATATTTTGCCCTTGTGACATGTAACCCACCATACTTAGTGCAATGTTTTTAGGTTTTACAATTAAATAATATACTATTAAATTAACAATAATTCCAAACTTAATTTTGTTAACACAAATTTATATTTTTATACTAATAGAAATTGTATTTGTACAACTGTATTTTAAGATAGAACTTATATTGTAATGTCAATAAAAATTGGGATCCCACCCCACTTCGTGTCACATCCCATGTGACACTTTGTCAATCTCTTTACCAAAATATAAGATATTATTTCAGTCAATAAATTATATTTCTTTTTTTTATTATTATTCTGTCACTTATTACATTTTCTGTATTACATACCTATATTGAGCAAAAGACTGGAATTGATACACAAATTCATCAATCAGTTCCCACAACCACTGGTCAGGTAGCTCCAATGGGACGGGAGTTTCCGCTGACAATACGTGGTTGAATAAGTCACAGTAATTATAGAACGAGAGGAATCTCTGCTCTGGCTTCGGACCCCCAGGCACCCGAGCATAAATGTCACGGAAGTAGAGTTCCTTGTACAGGATCATGAAAACCTGCACATAATTAATAATCATCAATAAAATTTATAAAAAAATATTGCACTAGAACAGTATTAAAATGTAGTAGTTATAAGGTCAATCTCCATTTGTGAAAAGTATTAACTTTGTTATTGGTGCACCTTTGAGTTCTATCACTCAAAAACAA
This sequence comes from Heliconius aoede, assembly GCA_037355905.1. NCBI lineage: Eukaryota > Metazoa > Arthropoda > Insecta > Lepidoptera > Nymphalidae > Heliconius > Heliconius aoede. The sequence continues at coordinate 551,047 of JBAIZZ010000108.1, read as the reverse complement.
TAACTCAAATTTAGATGCAAAATGATAAAAAGATATTTTTAACACTAGGTATACTGCTATGTGAGTCAAAGAGAGTTAATCCTAAATTTATTGTTTTTCTTTCAACATCTCTATTATTTTTCATAGAAGTAATAAGTAGGTTTATTTATTTTATGACAATTCTTACAAAGAAAGGGAGATACCAATTTTTAATTATATTTACTCCAGAATTTGGCAGGAAGTTCCCCACTTTCTGCCAAATTCTGGAGTGTCTTAACACTAGGTTCTCTCTGCCTACCATGCTGTGTGGGGGATACAGTGTGAAGCTGATAATAAGCCATCCATCTTTCTATATCTGCCTGCAAGTGCTATAATGAGTCACACCAGGATTTGTTAACAACAGAATAGGTAGCTCAAAAAAAAAAAGATCCTGTTTTAATTTTTTGCCTCTCTTCAAAAATGATTGAGATATCATTTCTGAAGAGGCTCAGTAAAGGAGTGCAAATTTTTACAGAAAGGTGAAACTTACAATGTTGCAACTTTGGAAATACTGACCCGATTTCATGAATCAAAGACTAATATTATTTGCATGAGTATACATGATAAATGCAGTAACTGTTGTCGTAACATACCACATTGGCCACTTTGAAAATTAGTATATGAGAATGAATAATTATTATATTGTTAATTTATTCAATATAACTTCATCTTTTTCTATTACAAGAATCTTGTAATATGAAAACATAAAATTGATATAGAAATTAAGTCATATAAGCAGTTACTTACATAATCATTGTCTACCATTGGTGCAACTTCTTTTTCATCAGGCCATGGAGTATTTTCAAAGTATTGTTCTGTGAGCTTTGGGAATGTATTTTCATAAAGATTTTGGATTTCAAATGTCATTCCTTCAGTAATCATGTTGCGAAAGTATACAAGAAATTTCTTGACCTAAAAATGTAAAAAAATTATATTATATTTAAACTTAATAATTTTTGTGTGTCTGAGTATTCATATGAATTAGATCTGTAGGTCTGTATTATTATACTTACCAAATCGGGCATTTGATAGTATGATCTATCATACTCCAAGTCATATTGTGGGTCACCTGTGTGGGGTTCATAGTCTCCATAGGATTCATAACCCCCCTGTAACAGCATCATAAAAGGTTATTTATTTTCAACTCTATAATAACTGAATCATTATTTGTAATTAAAAAGAAACAACATTGTCAGATATAAAATAATTCTATTAAAACTATGTTAAGTTAAATTTATAATTGATATACATTAAATGTTTAAGTGCACTTTAGTATATAACACTTAAGGTTATTTACTTAGCAATTTACAACCAATCGATTATCAATTACACTTAAATGTTTACACACCTCATTGTAATCGTCACTAGAATACATCTTAAAATATATTTCGGTATTGTTGTTACATGAATTAAAATTTGTTGGCACTATCGCGTTGCGTGCGACTATAAGACGTCAAAAAGACTCATTCTGGGCAATTATAGATATAAGCAATTATAGTTGAATTACTTATTTATGGCATTGCGGCGTGTGGAAAATCTATTAATTTAATGGTACACTAAATGAAGCCGAATGGTATTTAGTGACTTGGTCAGCAAAAATAAATATTTATTTCGCCATATTTAAATTCGTAAATAGAAATTATGTAAAATATTGCATTTATCATAAATTATATGAAATCGTACATTAATTGATCAATGAAAAAGTGGGAAACCGTAGAAATGTTTTATTTTCTTATTCTCCAATTTTTATTAGGGACACAAATTAAAAGTTACTTTATACTGTATATATGTTGTGAGTAATAATTTTTTATTTGCCGTTAAAGTTTGATATTGAAATTTTGAGCTCTAAAAAAATATAAGTTTATAAAAACAACTATATTTATTTTGCTTTTTAGATTATTAAATAAAGTATTGTATTTGTCTATGACAATTATGCGCAAATTTTAAATAATCAAATTTGACTTTTACTTCCAACTTTGACAACTGGTATATTTGCTAGTCTCGCAATAAGCAATTGTTATTTGCTAAAAGTAATAAAATTGCATTAACAATAAAAGCAAGATGTTTGGACGTACTACTACTGCTTTGTTACTAAGAAGTCCTTATTTTGTCAGACCTCTAGTTTTAAGAAATATTTCAGTCACTACCCCTAAAAATGATATAATCAAAATCCAAAGCACTGATGACTTTAAAGATAAAGTTATCAACAGCAAAGTTCCGGTGGTTGTTGATTTTTTTGCAACGTAAGTAATGATCATTATTTCACGTCACAGAAAATTACATTATATGAAATTGCATCAGAACTCTGTTACCCATCATCAGAATTCTATTAACTATTTCATCAAAAGTTTTACTATTATGACCATGGTTTGCTCTTGCTTTTTATGTAAAATACCCATTACCTGGATTCCATATTATCTAACTATCAACTGGAACATATAACCAGATAAATTGTTAAAAAAGTTGTGAAGATTTTAAAAATAAGTTTTCCTGTAATTGCATGTTTATTACATTTTAAGAGATATACTTAAAAGTACTTTTATGTTGTTAGATTTAAGCTCAGTATTTTTTCAACAAGCCTAAGTAAGATTCCATTTCTCAATACATTTCAATGTGTAACTGAATATTTTTAATTTTAATTTATTTTTAAATATGATTACTGCAGATGGTGTAACCCATGTAGACTTCTAACACCAAGGCTTGAATCAATAATTTCTGAAAATAAGGGAAAAGTGGTACTAGCTAAGGTTGACATTGATGAACAAACTGACTTAGCTCTCGATTATGAAGTCAGCTCAGTACCAGTTCTGGTAGCAATCAAGAATGGTAAAGTACAGCAGAGACTAGTTGGTTTGCAAGATACAGACAAATTGAGAAAATGGATTGAGCAATTTACTGTTGAAGAAGCTGAAGTCAAGGTTAAGGCCTAAATGAATAAAATATAGAAATTGTTTATTTATGGTCTAAAACATTGTTGATGTTATCCAAATTATGGTAGTTGTAATAAATTTATTAAATTAAACACCAGTTTTATTCTTGTAAACATTGTATTAAACTTCTAGCTCTATTATAAACTGTGTCAGTAGGTTTCCCAAGGCTGTCCTCTGTTGTGTCTTCCTCTTCATTTTCATTAGACCCTTTGTTTTGTGATTCTGTCCAATCATCCATTTGTTTTATGATCTTATTGGCATCATTTAATAACATATTTTTTATATTTCCTGTTGCTGATTCAAAATATTCCAAAAATACTGGCCATGTTGAGTCTGGTATTAACTGAGTTGAGAATTTATTTTTATAAAGCCATACTTGTTTGGCCTTCATAAATTTCCAATTTTGCCTATCGTGTTTCCATTGTGATAAGTAGTTAAGGCATTGTGATTTGAGTTGGTCTTTGGCCACTGCCTGTGCTTCAGCTTGTCTCTGAGCAAATTTTTCTCTTTTAATTTGTCTTATAGATTTTTTACCTTTTTTGCCACCTGATTCTTCGGAAACAGGCTGTTGTTTTTTCTTTTTCTTAGGCTTCTTGAGTTTTTCAGTATCAGAGTCTGAATCATAGTCCTCATTTGATCTTTTCAGACCTTTGTTTGTTGTTACAGAATTTTCTTCATTTACATTAGTGTCTTCAACAATATTGACATTATCTTCAGTAACAGTATCATTTCCATTTTCTGTATTCCGTTTATTTTTATTTTTTTTACCCATGTTTCTATTTATTTGTATTTATTAAATTAAACAAAAGGAGCTTAAATAATGACGCGTGAAGTATGAATTAATCACGGCTTCATAAAATACTTGGTATAGGTTATGACATATGAATTGTAAATATAACCTCCAAATCAAGGATGCAAGGTTATGTGGTGAATAGAATACAAAAATCTAATTATAATGTTGCTATTTAATAATAATAATACGTGAAAAAAAAGCTTGAGCCAAATTCAATTTTATGAGGCAGCACCAATCTGTCATTTCATATTCGATATTGCTAACGTTCAAGAGCTGAAAAATTTTAGAATATTGTTAGAATATAGTAGATACAGTAACAATATATTACCATTTGCTAATTTTAGAACTGTAACTGTAATATTATGCTTATTTTTGTAAATAAAATGATAAAGTAATATATTTTATAATTTGTAATCAATTATTTTACTAAATAGTAATTTTACTTTTCAAACATACAAGTTAATTGGTAGTTTCTTGATAAATAATAATATTATGCTAATAAAAATTTATAGAAGACTGTTATTCTATTTAAATATTTATGTAAATATTGTTATGGCCACCCTAACAGGTCGCGAATTTGGCACGTCACAGCCGCGTCATCATGTCTCCGTGTCTGCTTTTATCACTTGGGAATTAATTTATTCGACACTATCATACCTTATCGAAACGTTTTTATGTGGACTGTAAAGTTAAGACTGTTTCGAAAGTAATTTTTAAGATGGAATTATTAAGGCAAGTGTCGAATACCCAGTTTCTATTTCCTGCGGCAGCTGTAGCGGTTGTTTTAGTATGCGCTGCGCTCGTATTTATATTCGGATTTCACACAGCAGAACAACCGCAATTCGATAAATTACCGCTGGTTGCCGATGACAGGAAATCATCTAATAAGAAGAGAAAAATTAAGGAGAAGGTAACAGATTTTTGATATTATTCACCTGCGAGCCAGCTGTACCTGCTGCTGGTTTTATTTTTAACTCGTAAACATATGTCTAATAGTATTTTAAATGATTTCGTTATTCTAATAAGTAAAATATATAAACTTACTCTTTTTCTTTGCTCTCACCTTGCCCCGTTACACGGGGTCGGAGTAAATTTATCGTGCGGCGCCAATTCTTTCTTTCATGTAACTTCAATCTTAGAAAAACTTCCTATGGTAAGAATATTACTGTAACAATCCATGGCATGGCATAATTACGCCATGGCAGCTTATAAGTAAAGCAACACTAAGTCATTAATTTTTAAACCATTATGTTTGTAATAACTAATTTAGTATATGTTTTGTTAGTTTATTAAATAAATATATAAATAAATATTATTTATTTTAGAAATCTTCTCCTAATCGCGTTTCTTCTGATGACGCCAAAGCAAAATCAGAGAGCTCCAAGAAATCTCCTTCAAAGGAGAAAAAAGAGGAGAAAGTAAAGGAAGTTGAAAAACCTAAGCCTAAAGAGAGAGTTGAAAACAAAATTGTTAAGAAGGAAGCCTCAGTTGAGGCTAAAAAGGGTAAAAAGAACAAGGGTGTTGTAGAAGCGGAGAAACCTGTTGACTTTGATGACGGAGTGTGGGAAGAAGTGCCCAAGAAAAGTGACAAGAAGAAGGCTGTGAAACCAGAAGAAAAGGAAAAGAAAGAGAGCCCTGTTAAAAAGAATAAGAAGAAGGTTAAAGAAGCAGATGTTGAAGATGCTCGCCCAGCCGAGGGCTCAAGTGACAAGATTAAAGTATTGAGTGCTGAGGGACCAGGAGTGAGTGAAGATGCAGCTAGAGCTTTACAAGCTCAAGTAGAGGAACTGCAGCGAGTTCTTAAAGAGGTACATTTAAACAAATAGCTTTAAATTATAAACCATATATAGCAGAGTAGGCAGGTTTAGATGGAACTTAGGATTATTTTGGAGACCTTGTCAGCTTGGAGTGGCAGAAATCAAGGAGCAGGAAATATAATGAATTTATATATAATCATTTTCCTGAGTAGGGATTTAGCCTGTTTCACTGCACCACATAGACCTCTTATAATAAAGGGGTATATTTATTTTATAATATATAATTTAAATATCTATTTGGAACAACTATTAATATATTTCTTGGTTTTCATTAAAAGATTTTAAAAATTACTGTTACTCTTCTAATAGATTTATATTTTATTATGTTTTCTAACCTTAATTGTATATGCCGTAAAACAGTCAGAGTAACTTAGTGTTAAGACACTCCCTTCTCCAGTTTCAGTTCAATTTTTGAAGCATAAAATGTTGAATGGTGGAATTCAATGCCACACTTTGTCTTCTTACATAAGGGAGGAAATGAAAACAGTTTATTTCCCCAAGTAGGACTGGAACCATTCATTAAAATGTTTTGTTTTAATATTTAGGCAGAACAAAGGGATCAGGGTATATCTGAAGATCTCAATGAAAACGAAATACCTGAAGTAAAGGATCTCAGAAGCAACAAGAAGAAGGAAAATAAGGAGAAACAGAGCAAGAAGAAGGCAGTTGAGGTCATTTTTTAAATATTTTTTGTCACTTGATTTAACACACATTTTCAAAGTTCTTCACATTTGCAATTTTGCTTGTTTCAACATGCACTCTTAGCAACTACAAGTCATACAAGTATATCAGAAAGAGTCAAAAATAAGGGTTGCCTGCATTTTTAGTTTTAGGGCTACCTTATTATCTGAGTTATAAAAAGAAAAAGGGATCATTAAAGGAATACTTCGCTGTCTTTCTGTCAATCTTGTCTGTCTGTCAAGAAAAAACGAATCTTCGGTTATGTTGCATATTGTATTAAATTGATCATATATATAAAGTACTGCGACATAATGTAGAATAATGTAATTTGGCAAGAAGTGAGTATGTCATGCATGTCATTTTTTTCTGTAAATTTAGTAAAATAAAAAAATTGGCATGCATGACATATATAAATGAACATAGATAATAGTATACCTATACATAACTATTAAAGACACAGATGAATGCTATATTACATCATGCATGTATTGTAAAATGATCAATCAATATTTCAGAAAAGAGTTATATGATTTATTTTACTTTAGGCTCCAATACTAGCCAATAACATCAAGGAAGAAAAGGACTCTGAATCTGAGAAAAAGGAAGATAAACCAGCAGGCCCTGTGTTTGATGAGCTTGGAGGTAAGAGGCCAAATAAATTTATATATACATCAAATTGCAAAATATTATTTATACAAATATACTTGTAGCAGTTTACAAACTATATTTCAAATACAATTTGGAAGCATAAAGGATTTTATGGGAATAGTTGGCAAAAGATTCAACAGTTACAATCTTCCTTTTCTTTTTTGCTTCATTCTTCATGGTTATAGTGGAAACCTAGTTTTAAGCCACTAAGGATAAGGATTTTACCTTAAAGTCCATTCAAGTAAAGTTGCAGGTGACTGCTAGTATTTTATAGTATATACCATTAAGGGCCTTGGTTATGGAATTTAGAACTGTATTATATGTAACAGCTTCAATATATTTATATTGTACCTGTCAAAGCCACCAATATATTGCTGTTTTCCTTATGCGGTGGGTGGAGCAACGTCATTCTTTTTAAGTAGACTGATAAGAAAAAACATTTTATATTGAGGTCATTGTGGCCCAGCAGTACTGCGACTATCAACGCAAAAGTTGAGTGTTCGATTCTCTTTGGGGGAATGAATTATTTTTATTAACACGCAATGTCGAAAATTAAGCAGTGCTTAAAAACAGAGTGTCTTTCACTAGGTTCCCTCTCGTCACACTACTATATGAGGGATACAGCGTGAACCTAAAAAATATAACAATAACATGTAAAATAAACGTTCATAATTATAAATAAATAATAAAGTAATTTTGTTACAGATACTTGGACAGATGCTAAAGTATCTAAAAAGAGCAAAAAGAAAGCCCGCAAGGATCAGTGAGCGTGATAGTGGCCCGGGTCTCTGCTACCCTCTAGCTCAATGCACATCACATCACTCACAAACTACAATCAACGGGGATAACGAGAAAAGTGTCACATGTCAACAGTGGTCATCCTTAAATTACGTCATACAAATGTCATGATTTTTTGACCTTTTGGTTCTCTCTGGTTCTGACTCTTTTGGTAGTCAAATCAAAACGACAATTGCGAAATTATATTTGAATTTTTTTATATTATGAGATGTTTTGTTTGGGGGGTAGATGAAGTGAGATATAGTCACACAACGTCACACTTCGTCGACCCCTCCGGGGTGGAGGGGGTCGACTTATGATGTAATTTATGTATGGTCCCATAGGAATGACTCTTAGTTTCTAGGAGGCATAAAAAAGACAGTAGTTTTATTTTTTTGAAATAATATAAAATATCTTGCCTCCAATTTTCATAATTATTTATGTATGGTTCATACAAATTTTGATTTGTGATGCTTTTCATTTCAAAGGGTGAATGACACATATGACATGATACTTAAAATTATTATTAGTAAATTAAAAAAAAACAATATATATATTATATCTCAATATGCTTATTGAGTGTAATAATATCGTTATTATTACAATTGTAGTTTTGTATGGTGTGATTTTTTTTTATATATTAAGTTTTACCTCTTCAACTGTTCTTACACGTTTGGTTAATTTACGTCCATGTTTTATTTTTGCATATTTTACGTTGTGTATTTTTTTTGTCAAAATAATTTAATTATTGTTTTCGAATGCATAATAGAAATTGTTTTGTATTTTGTTTAAAGAGTCATATTTTTTTATGATATTAATATTTCGGAATCTGCAATATATTGTGTGTCGATATGATTTTGACTTTTGATGTTTAATGACTAGGTCCAAATGAATTCAGTATAGTTAGTATGTAGATCTATTCAATGTAGCATTTATGTAGTTGATAATATCTTCAAATAACATTAAATCCTCTGGTGCTTGTAGCGGTAAGTGTTTTGAGTCCATTCCATGCGTGTGTATGTATACCTTATTAACCAATCGTCTTGTAGTTTTCATATTCCTTATATAAGGCCTATGTAAATGATTAATAATATAATTTCCTTTTTTTAGTTCTATTGTACTTTAATGTCGACTAAAGTTTTACTATGTTAAAAATTGTTTAGAAGTATCATCCATGGTGTAGTATTCATTGTTAAAACCAGTGAATTTTCTAGTAAATAGATACATATTTTGCACATCATGGGATCTCCGTCCATGATTAAACTTTTTTTCACTTAACATTGCATATACGACATACAGCCATTAGTGTTGTATCCATTTCTGTATCTGTATCAATTGTTTGTTTATGATCGATAAATATTTCCGGTACATTTTTTTGTATTTTTTTAAACATGAAAAATGGAATAGCCTTCAATATAAAAACTGAATTGTTTTTGCTATTCTTGTGACCTAATAATGAACGTTGCATAGTTGTGTAGTAGTTTCTACCACTGACTGTAACAAACATCGACTTTTTATTGCAGATTCCTATTTTCTATATTAGATTTAAGAATAATATGATTAGCACACGGGAATATTGAAATTGGGTATAGTAAAAATTTTACTTCTTCTTTGTTAAAATTACAATTTAATTTTGAAATTATATAGTAATGATTCAATGTCATGAGCAACGATAACTTTTATAAGTTACAACATAAGGTGTTTCAGTAGTGAAGAAAACCAATGGTTTTTTTTCTTATAAGACGAAATTATAAATGGGGGATGTTGGCTGTGTATGGATTCACCATATCTAGTTGTCAATGCATAATAATACCTATCTAGAGATCCTATTGGATTGTTATTATTTGAATATAAACTTTTTTTTTTATCTTAATAATGTAGCTAGTGTCCGAGAGTTTCTTAATATATATATATATATATATATATATATGACATAAAAGTTTCTCCTAACTCTCTTCGTCGAATGACACCACAATTTTTTTATTGTTAACTATTTCTATCGCTGTTGGCGAGTTTAACTTGAGTTTTGAATTTTTATTTCCCAATTGTTTTCATTGAATTTTGCTGAGTTATTTATTTTTAGACGTCTGTTCTTAGGGCCTAATGATACTTTCTGAAGTATACATAAAAAATTGTATAGATTTTTAATAAAATATCATTTTACATTCACTGATAAGAGAGCGTTAGATATAAAATATATTTTTGGCTTCGTATTAATAGTTTTAAACATAATAGACGGTTAGTAAAGAGTTCTTAACGAAGATGCAGACTTATCGTGTTAGTATCATTGTATCATATAAAATTTATAGGCTCTAAAACATGAATGTATAATATAAATATTTTTTTAAAATCAATAAAGAGTGATATTGAATAGTATAATTTTTTATTTGTACCTACAAAGTTAGGGCATGTTAAACGTACATATATATACATTTGTTTACGTATTAACATGTGAAATAGTACATGAAAATAAAGTGCAAGTGCAGGTACTCAGTATAATTTACATAATTTGTTCCCATAATAATGTATGCATGTAAGAAAATAACGAGAGTTTAGAATTCAAAAATTAAAATCAGCTTCACGCTGTATCCCGCACACAGCAGGGTAGGCGGAGAAAGCCTCGTGCTAAGAAACTTCGACTTTTCGCCTAATTTTGCTGAGGGTTTGGGCTGAGGCTAGGGGATCTCAAAGCCGCGCTTTGCATCGAAATCAGAGTGAATAAATGAACATTTAAATAAATATTGCCCTTCTTCGAGTGGGGATCGAATCGACAATCAGTTGATTTTGCAGAACACTGCCCCTGCGCCACTTGTATCTTGTGTTTAAGAATTAGGTAATAAATAAACAGGATAAATTTCTATTCAATATTTTAATGTTATTTGTAAGTACATACCAAATGCGAGTATAAAACTTGAGATTCAAAATTTAATATATAAAGGTCAGTACTATTGACTAGATTTGCAATTTACTTATTATCTACAATATCTTATAAATAATTTGAGTTTTGTATACACTTCTTTATGATTCTAAAAATGCGTTTTATTAATGCTCATACTTATTATTTAGGTTGATACCAGCATTGGGGCTTATTTATTTTGTATTTATAATTATTTAGTTTACATATCAATAGTGTAGTAAGTAATAATAATAATAACAACACTGAACCCTTTATTTTCAACTTACAGAACAAATTATTTATGTATAAGTAAATAGTCCACACAGAGAGAGAGAGAGTTATTGTATTTAGAGTTTAGAGTAGTACTTATTGTACCTATACGCACAAATGTAATAAATATATTACTTTATGTAAGTGTTAAGAATCATAAATTATAACCTTAGACATAACGTGAGTCAAAATGACTCATTTGCTAAATCTCTTTCCAAATATTAAGGAAATTTAATAAAGATATATAAATACAGTAGAAACTCGATTATCCGGCTCTCAGTTTTTTTACATACAATCTACTACAATGAAACCTAAGACACTTTATATTTACGTAAATGCGTAATTAATTTATATATTATATGCATAAATCGTATGTTAATAATTTCCAAATAAACGTTGACACGTACTTGTTGTTTCTAATAGACATATTACAATTTTGGGTTATATATGCACAAAACCAGCTATGCTTTAGAGATTCGATTGTCGTGATGACTAACGACAACAATTAGTCCAATTAATCGAGTTTCTACTGTATATTTGCAAATGAAGTCGATTCGATACGATGCAACTGCACGTACTTATCTTAGGACTGAATGAAGTTCAGATAGAGATGCCGGAGATGATCTGATGGTAGTCAGTTTGATTTTATTGTAGGCTATCGATAATGTCCATTTTTAAATTAATTAATTTTCTCGCTAAGCATTCGACCTTAAAATGGGGGAAAAGTGAAGAATGGAGTGTCTTAACACTAGTTTTTACCAAAAAGAATTAAATTTCAGTGTCACTTCGAGCTCCAGATTTTTTAGCGGTGGGTTTATGATATGCGGGTGCGGCGCTTTTGCTTCGCGGTTTGCGTTTAACTCGACGGCGGCCGCGACGCATCTTGCTCGACTGTGCAGGCTGTGCTTGGACTCGAGTACTTTTAGTTTCTACTTCCAATTTGAGTCGTGCAAACATATCGTAGTTGGTTACCATGCACATTTTACCTATAATTATAAATATTATTTTACATTATGAAGGCATATTTAAATAATATAATTACGTAATCTCAATAAAGAATAGCCGTAGTTAGTCTTTCATGTAATTTAATAAGTAATCACCAAAACCGAGAAAGCTTATATTAAATAGTGAAAATATATAATCATTTGGGATTTATGAAAATAATTTATTATTATCGTATTTACTTGCAATATTTAAATAAATAAAAATGTGAAAATAGTGATATAGACATCTAGTTGTTTAATTATTTTGCAATTGACACAAGGTGAGCAAAACGAAATATTAGTGTTACACTAGCACTCTTTATGCAAACGACAATAAAACATTAATTGCTTATTAACTAATTAATATGTACCGGAGATGGTGAAAACTTAAATTATTATTTATAATATGTCCTACTTCTTTGGCCCGTATTTAAAACCCGCTCTTAAATTTGAGATCGATCTTGAGATGGCGTCTCTTGAGATACGACTAGATATGTAATTTATGAATGGCATCAATCTAAGACTTGAGAGTGATTTATAAATGAGTGTTACTGCGTAATGACAGTATCAATATGACTAACAATATGTTTTAAATTAAAATATCAATTTCTATTATTTTTAAAAATAACATACCATTTTAATTTTCATTAATAATGACTGAGAAATTTATTATTAAGTAAATACACCATACCTATATATACCTATGAAGTTATTCAATTGCAAAGTATACATTATAACTGCATACATAATAACGGAACTGGATCCATTACGCATTACGCACCGTTGCAGAACTCCTCGCCGCACTCCGTGCACGACACTATGCGCGTCTCCGTCACGCCGGAGCGGGTCTTGGTCTTCCTTATCATGTTGTTTTTAGCATATTCCCGTTTATCCTTCGCTTTGGTTTTTAATTCGGATTTTCCAAGTTCTATCAATCTATTTTGGAGTATATTTTTTTTATAATTTGTGTAGGTAGTTAATAATACTTTTTATTTAATTTATAATATAGAAATTATTACTACAATGTCATAGTGGCCCAGACACAACAGTGTGACTGTAACGCGACGGTTGTGGGTTCGATTGATCGATCGAGAGAACGAATTATTATGTATTAATATTTTCATTTCTTTGCTCAGACACCAAGGCAAAAGAAAGTGGGGAACGGGGTGTTTTAGCACTACCTGCCTGCTGTGGGTGTGGGGATACAGAGTGAGGCTCATTTCTTATTTTTTTTATTTTCTTACTACAGTATTATTGATACAAATAAAAAATTATATGTATTACCTGTTAAAATATTCTTCGTCTAATTTAGACTTAGGTCTTATGGATGTGAGCATGCGCCACTCGATAGGAACTGCACAAAGCTCGTCGAATTTCAATCCTCGCATTTCTACTGGTATGGGATCCATAAATGTGAAATGCTTTTCTTCGTAACCACGAGTACCCAACTTCTCGTAAGCTCGCACTTCCTTTTTTGGTGTTTTAGTTTTCTGATCCTCCGGTTTATCTCTTATCTTGATATCTTCAGGTCGAACCTTTCAAAATGGATTAAACAGCAAAATTGTTTTTTAATCGTTTCTCAATATTTAGTTCATAAAACTGATACACTTAAATAATGATTGTACTGGGAAAAAGCAAACCTTTTCCGGTCTCGTTTTAAAGTCCGGCACTTTGTCTAAAACTGCACGATATTCTTCAGCAGAATTTATAACGGTTTTAGACAAGTCAAGCATAGGAGCCTCATCTTTCTTTTTGTCAAATAAATCGTCTAGTTTGGACATTTTTTGGTCATCTTATCCGACAGTTCGCCGCCAGCTTAGTATCTATTGTGAGTATCGATTTAACTACATTCTATTTCTTGGAAACAGTTGGATCAATAAAGAATACCTACGTGACCTAATTCACTTATGAATACATATTGAACATGAATACACTCTATATCATACTGGTTTTGTATAATATATGAAAGTAAATTTATTTTATAGTTTCGTGTTGCATAGCACGTCGTCTTGGATTTGACTTATTCCATTAACATCTCGTTTCATCTTGTTTGTTCTGTCACTAATTGTTTTCGGGTTGTCCAAGTCACTTAAGCTATATTTGATCGCTCGATCGTTTGTGTCGTCTATCCATAATTTTCTACTGCCATACTTATCGTTTATGAATTTTTGAGACAAAGTCAACCTTTTGTCGGCAGATATTTTTGGTGATTTTTTGTTCTCAATTTTGATATCTTCAGTTATTTGTGCCAATGACGTAAACTCTGCGTTGTTATTTATCTGATTTTGAAATGGTGTAAAATCTTGAGTGGATCTTTTGTTTCTCCAATAAGACTGACTAAGGGAATTTCGTTTTTTAATGGTACTCTCTGTTGTTTTATCGCTTCTCGTTGGAGGGCTGGGCGACCTGCTATCTTCACTAGATTGCGACATGTACTGTCTAACCTGCGGTCGATATTTTTGTCGCACTTTCCTTTTTTGAGTATAAAATGGATCTTTTTCGCTTTGTTTTTTGTATTGAGCCACAGGTTTGTTTGCACCCCATTTGGGCCGACTTTCGATATCTTTCTTATACCTTTCTTCTGATCTCAACCGACGATCCTTTTTAGATAGATTACGGAGTTCATCATTTGGTGCGTTTTCATCTATGTTCGAATAATTTTTATCTATACTCCTCACATCGTTCTCTGTTCGTTCAGGTGTTTTATTTGGGATGTCTACGTCAGTCTGTGTATAGGCATCTTTAGTTTTAATGGCACGATACTTGCTAGGTGTAATTATTTTTTCCATTTCACATATATCGTGTAAATTGTTTATAGAATTTAATGACATGCTATACACGTTTTTATTTTGTGGTACTAAAACCGCTAGTTGTATATTATTTGACTGGTTATTTAATATTTCACCGTTGTTTGTAATTCCAATTGGCACAATATTATATTGATTGTCTGTTAACGCATGAGGTGGCACATTGTGAATAAATAAATTTAAATTGCTTGCATTTATAGAGCGTGGGGAGCTAAAAGCTGTCGTTTGTTGAGAACTATTTTCTTTGTGTAAGCTTGTTGACGATTGGACATTGTAAGTTCTGTGACTTTTAGTAGGACTACATGTTTTAATGGGACTGCATGATTTCGCTGGACTCAACTGCTTACTCTCGCATGGAGCAACATCATCTACTTTTTCTGTGGAATCGTTTTCACTGAATAACGTCGCTTGTCTGTGGCAGCTAAACCGTTTTTCTTTGTCTTGTCTTGCTTTTCTTTCAGCATCTTCAAGAGCTCTCTTTAAGGCATCTAATTTACGTTGCTCTAAGAGCTTTTTCTCCTTACATTTTCTTTTCTCTTCCTCAAGTCTTAATCTGTCCTCTTCTTGTTGTCTTTGTATTCTTAATTCTTCTATACGTTCTTCTCTCAACTTCCTTTCCCTGTCTTCTTGCCGTCGTTTTTCACGCTCTTCTAATTGACTCAATATTGCGGATTGTAACTCTAAAGCTTTTATGCGTTTTGTTTCTCTTTGCGCTTTAATTTCAGGTTCTATTGGAACGTTTTGGCCCCTAAGAAAAGTCCTTGAATAAAGGAAAAGTAAATAAATCATCAGTAACTGCAAAATATTGTCGTTAATTTAAATAATTAAAAAATATACATATTTTTACCTTCCTTCATCACTTCCGTTTGAGGAATGTTCATAGTCCAAAATAGAATTGGAACTTCTTTGATCTATCATTAGAAGATCAGATGCATTGTCTATCATATTGAGTCCACGTTCAACCCAAGACGGAGTACCTTTCTTTTGATTTTGCATCTGAATAAGAAAAATATCGTGAAAATGCATTTTGATCAATTTTTAGGTAGACTATGTAAATTGTAGAATTAAGTTAAACCTTACTTAATAACAACTGAGTCTTATCAAAACTTATTGAGTCTTATCAAAATGAGGTAATACTTGCAATGAACTTATGACTATCGAATTTAGTCCGACACACGTCCAATGTGTTTGTGTTTTATTGCATTCATTTATCAAAGGACATTTATAAAATAATTTATTATACATTCACACAACGGCTACTATAATCGATATTAAATGTAAAAGCAATATATCAGCTTTTATTATGAAAAAATATTGTTATCAATAGGTACGTTATTAATGCTTAATTCTTTTAACGTAAAGAAATTAACTTGAATATTCAACACATAAGCTCCCATAGATTACATAAGTACATAATCGTAAGGTTGATAGTAAAAAACGCATTTTTAAATTATTTCGAAACGAATCAAAATAGAATGCCAATTGGATGTAGTTTACGCATCATCACCTTTACGTAGAGATTCACAAAGAAATATCTATAATACTTTAATTAATAATGTAAATCGCTGTAAATAGGTACTATTATTTTTTTCTGTTTTTCAATTTCCGCCGAATTCTGGAGGCATTGCATGTTGAGTGGCGTAATTCAACGGCGCGTTTTGCCTCGACACCAGAGCGAAGAAATGAAAATATTAAATATTGAAAAAATATATTTTCATTTTTCAAAAGTATATATTTAAATATATTTTCAATATTAAATATTGAAAATATTCATCTCCTCGAGTGGCAATCGCACCTAGAACCTCGCGTCGCGTCACGTTTTTTACAAGTAATTATATTATTAAGAAATACCTGTGGTAGTCGTTCATTAGGAGCGGTGGGTTCCCACAACCTTCCCGTGGCGACGCCCCTGTCTCCCCAGCGAGGACGACCCTCGTCTTGGCCGGACGTGCTGCGCGCTGACAGACCGCCCGTCATGCCCGACCGCCCGCTCGAAGGCTGCTTTCTGACGCAAAAACACTTTACTTACCTTTACTAGGTCAGTGGGAGGGGACGAATGGATTAAAAATATTATTGTTTGTTTCTGATGTCTAACTAGATTAGTCTAGTAAGTCTAGTATTTATACACATTATTTGAAATTTGGTAGATATGTTAACCTAGTGGTAAATTCATTTGCCCCCTTTTTAAGGCTGTTATTTTTTAGAATTTCACCATAAATTTATAGTTTTAAGATATTTCCTAAACTAGTACTTTTATTACCTTGCCTACCTAGCTAGATGCCAAATTTCATAATTTTAGCTTAACGAGATGTACCATTTACATTTACATGTACCATACCATTAATTTTGATTCCGTTTTTAGTGTCGAAATAAACGTTTTTTTTGTGTTATAAACGACCATATCTTTTTTCTAAGTTAATATAGAAATATATTTTATATCAGGAAATCATGGGGCCATAGATCCTGAGTATGTGGTTTGAATTTTAACCCGATATCTCCAAGTGTTCCTGAGATAAAGGTCTTGACCGACAGATAGTCGGACGGACAACAAAGTGTACTTATAAGGGTTTCTCTTTTCCTTAAAAAGGTACAGTACCCTAAAAGTGGCAACTGGTGAATGTCTTTCCGGCCCAATTATACGCAAATAATCTAGTTAAAATGGTTTAATTTAAATTAATAATTATTTTACTATAATCTAAAAAATCTTCCAGAATTCTTCATATTTGCGTCTTTAGTTGAACATAGTAATTTTATCTTATATTAGTTTCTTTCAGTCTTACATTACAGATGGATATCTTTAGCTACAAATTCAAAGGCGACAGGTTGTTAAATCATTAGTTACACGATACGCGTTGTGCTCATGCAGTAGGTAGGTATAGTAAATATTTCACAGACCGCTAAAGAAGAATTTCTAGATAATCATCAGATTTCTATGTAATTTTCCAGAACAAAACAATTATACTTAGTAAGATTTTCTTATATTGAATATGAGTTACTTGGCCACCAAGTGTTAGACGAGGACTTGGAGGATTCATCCAAATACCAGGTGAATTAACTATGAGAAATTTTTCGAACACAAATAATCTAAATATGAGGTCGGTTCTAGTATTTGTTACAGTACAACGACCGGCACACAGGTGTAATCAAGTCCATCGTCTGCGACCTCTTTTGGGCGTTTCTTATCAAGGCCATGAAGTGTTATAAAAATTATGTAGGTATATTATTTAATTGAATTATTTATATTTATATAATAGGCGTAAATACAATTATCAAAAAAGGTTAGTTAATTAGCGGTTCTTCCAGTTTAAATAACTTAAAAATAAAAAATAAAAAAAATAACTTATGGTCGCTATTTATTTAAAAATAACATAAACTGGGAAATATAGGTAATTTTTTTGAAAGATTTTTTTTTTATCATAAGCGCTTACCTTTTTTCCTTTTCCTCTTGTTGCCATGCAACCACAGGGTTGTTGTGATCCACAGCTTCCTGAAATGTGGAGCACTGGTTTCTGATATTCATATGGTTGATGGTTTCACTGCCGTAGCCGGAAGTGTCTCCTTCTGCATCTTCGTCATAGAATGCGAATCTCTTAGCGCTAGAAATATTTCTATTTAGAACTTCTTTCTGGCGTCTTTTATCCTCTAACGATCTGTTGATATCTATATTATGTATGGGCGGCAGACTTGGACTCCTTTGGCGTTGTATTGGCTCCTGATAGTCATATGAAGATTGCTTATGTAGTTCTAGAGAGCTGGCAAATTGATTGCGCACTTGTAAACGATTCGCGTATCGCTCCCCGGAACCCCAAGGAAGGTAAAGATGTGACATTTCTTCTGTAACATTAGTAAAATACCGTTTGGTAACTTATGCGTTCATTGTTACAAACCACAGCACCTCTCGTGTCGAATGTAGGTTCAGAATGAGTTAACTTTTTATTCACCCAAGAAAATATTCAAGATTTCCCCCTTTTCGTGGTAAGTTAAGGGTCTTTAGTTTTGTCGATAAAGCATGTAAGTGGAACAACGGAAATAATGCATGCCAACAATTTACCTACTTGTGCCTCAGACCATACATCAAGTTAATAACAAGATATTTCAAAATTAATTTATTTTAGCACGATATGGCGATAATATTACGTGATACACTATACTTATTTATACTTATTATGAGATGTCAGTTGTCATGTTTTGTCGGCACTAAAATATAGAATTTCTTATGTAAATAATATTCAGCTTACGTGGTCTACATTTTTAACGGCGAGTGTATCACTTATATTGATATAAATGTATGAAATGAATTTCATTATAGCTTCACGCTTTTTCCCGCATATCAATGTAAACAGCGAGAGAGACTAGTCTTACCACACTGCGTTCTCTACACACTATCCCAAAATACTGCGTGTGGAGTGTTGGGTAATTGAAATTAACATAAATGTGATTATAGTAGTAATCAGTCTCACACTGTATCCTGCACGCAACAGGGTAGATTGAGGTAGTGCTAAGACACTCCATTCCCTATTTTCTGCCGAATTTTGGAGGCATTTTTTTCTCGTGTCCACAACGCGTCTTTACACTCGCATTTACACTCACACACTTGTGCAACAGGGCCATAAGCGACCTGACGATAAATATTATGATTACATTTAGGGTAATTACAATTCCACCGTATGAGGATTGAGCCAGTTACCAGGTTTACAGTCAGATGTGAAAGAAATCCGATAATATCCACATTTTTTTGTAACAACAGTTTTCATAGGCAAGATTTTGATATAAGCATTTATAATCAGTCACCACCACCTATATAGACTTTTTACCTCGTATTTAATTGCATTTTAAAATTAAAAGTGAAATTAACAAGAATGAAGATCTCATACGTTCGGTCTAATTACCGGTATGTATAATATTAACTAGATTGTGGTATATTTTGTTGGTCCGCTACGCTTTCGTGCGCATTCGTAAATTCACCAAGCGAAGTGTTTTTGTTATATTATTTTAACGCTACGTCAACTTTTATGTAATGAATACAGACATTTGTAGAAACTGATCGCTTATCATAGCTATCTATCTAAATGGTTGGATAAATAGTCTTTAAATAATTATAAGATAAAGGAGTAAGTTATTAGTAGGTATCGTTCAACTAAATCGAAATCATTTAAATTTGACAAGCTTTCTTTATATTGTCACTAAATTGCAGTAGGTACAATATTTAAAAATAAATGAATTTTCAATACCGTAGGTAGTTAATACCATGCTAAGCGCACGACGGCGAGATTTTAATATGTATTCAATTATAATTAATAAATAATAAAATCTCTGATTTTTCATTGCAATTTACTATTGTATACAATGTTGGCTTTCTATAAAATAAAATAAAATTTTAATGAAATTAAATGTTAACGAATATAATTATAATAATTTTAACGAAAATCACTAATGAAACTATAAATTTATTTACTCACTTTCTCTATATTAAAATATATATTATATTACGTATATTATATACCTACGACTAAATTAATTGTTTTTTTTTCGACAAAAGAAAATTAAGACACTCCGTTCTCCAGATCCTACCGAAGTGCCGCTCTTTGTTATGAGAGTGCGTATCGGAAATCGAATCCACTGTCGCGTTCACACGTGCGGTTGCGCCACGTCTATACGTCTATACGTCTAACTAGATTTATGTTATTTATTTGGCTCTACAAATACTTGCACCGTCCTTTAAGAGATAACTAACATTGTTTAAAAAATATTATTTAATTTAAATTTGACATATTGATTTATAGCCGCAATTCTATCAATTTAAGTTACTAAAGTAATAACTTATTAAATTATAATAACATGCTGTGATTACCGTAACGCAGTAGAAAAATGTACATATGCCTAAGTTATGTTTACTTACATTTTAACCTATTGTTTAATTATCGGATTACTAAAGTAATATTTTTTTGTTTTTTATTAGTGTTATTTCACTATGATATATGAAGGTATTATATATCTACCTAATACCTATTCGCGATATGCTTAAATCTCTATAAAAACATGTCACAGTATATAACACACACTCTCTTAACTTACAGTGAGGTATTGAGCTTTTGCTATATTCCAAAAAAAAAAATGAGCTTCACGTTGTATCCCACACACAGCAGGGTAGGCAGGAGGAAATCTAGTGTCACGACACTCCGTCCTTCTCATGTTTCAACACAATAATAAATCATATTATTGTATTTTAAAATATAGATTTTAATATGGTTTAAAAGAAAAGTACCTAGTATGTACATATTGATTTCTGTCATGGCTTTCCAGAACAAAGTAGTAATAAATATTAAATAAAAATTCATCGTAAAAATTTGTAGCCATAATGGGCAATAGATGTAATGATATTTTATGAATGAAGGACAGAGGTCAATGGTTTTTCCGTTAACCTTGAAATGTGTATACGCTGTCTATATTATTTTATTGGTATTTTCACTTGTCATTACTGATTGCTTGACTTCATACACGACTTAGTTAGGTACCGTTAACGTTTAGAAGACTATAATTAAATTTTACACATCTCTTTATTGTTATATTTGTTAAATATATGTTTTTCACGCTGTATCCCGCGCATAGCACGGTAGGTAGAGGGAACCCGACCACCTATTGTAGTTTTTAAACGGCAAAATTTAACATGTTTTGGGAAATTTGTGATTTAATGTTTATATATCAAATAAGTATAATTTACAACAATTTTCGTATTAAAAGAGAAGCTGAAGCTTGTAGTTAAATTATTTTTTTTTAATATGTCTAATAACAGTTAATAATAAACAAGACTACATATAATAATTGACACATATTTAACAATTTTTAGTTCTTTGAATTAAATGACCGATAGTTAAAATGAAATTGTCGAATAGATTTGTTTACTTTATATTGTATAGAAAGTAAATCTTTCTTATGCACTAACCAACACCTGTTTGGTTGTTTTTTAGAATTTAAATTGGCAGCAAAGGAAATGAAAAAACGCGGTTATTATTAGTAAAAATGGTTAAATCACTAGTGGCTTTTTATTCTAGGTTCGTCTACGCCGCTTGTACCCGGAAGTGAACGATTGTCATTCAAATGACGACAGGAAGTGCCACAATAGCAGCGTTTTGTGGCACACGAAGCGATCATTTTGCTCTTTTTTTTTTTGTTTACTAATAAATCTTAAAATAGACGCAGTGTTACGTGCACAAGGAATTAAAAATACAAAGCAGAATGAAAGAATGACGTTCAGAATTCAGATCGATTTGAAAAGAAAAACTTTCTAATTGTGAATTATTTTATAGAGGTTTACGGGTGCGTGCGGTGCGGTATTTATTTACCGAAAGCTCACCATCGTCATTTTGACATAAAAATAAAATATAACAGATATATTACGACGGTAACGACCTTATCTATGATCTATAAATACTATAAATTTATTTTGGAATAAATGGAAAATTTAATTTTGTACAAGTACGCTTTAATCATCAATTTAAATTTCACACATGTATCGCAACAGATACCGATGATAACATATCTACAATCTAAAAAATATAAACCTATTTAATTGAATCCGTCGTATTTTGACTGTAACGAAAATATGAATTGCAAGCGTTGAATTTTAATTGAAATGACCTCAATAAAATATAAATAAATAATCACAGTACGTACATACCGACCCAATAACGAAACCGATTCTAATCGGGCTTTCTTCAACACGCGTCTCGTGCAAGCGAAGCGGTGATTATTTCGGTAGTGGTCTGCGGTGCACTAACGACTGTGCCTTAGAGTTAGACGGAATCGCGACCGTGAATTGTTGCAAAACAGTAAAGCGGCGTGCACGGTTGTTATTAGCGAGAATGCAGCTGGCGGACGGCGCGTACGCACCTCTCTCTTGCGCCCACTGCTGCTTCTTCTGCTGGACTAGCGACACCGGCTTGCCCACCGACAGCATCGCACCGCCATACACATCACACTTTCTAATGGCCTATTGCACGTTGCGCTCCCGACCGCAGTTACGGTGCACCGCCTAACGAGTGCTCCGGAGTGCTCTTCAGAGGCAGACGCCCGCGCATAGGTGGCTGCGCGACGCGGTCCGGTACACTTGTGCATTCATTGTTCGCGTGTGCCGGCCTGTGCTCACGCGACCCTCAATAACACTGATTCTTATATTTAGACAGTGGTCGGCACTCAGTTCCGCCGGCCGCCGCACCACTGCCTCACCCGCCCTTGTTCACAGTCATGTCATTCCAGCCCTTACAGTTTCAGGGGTTAGCACGCAATGTGAATACTTCAGACGAAGGACTTGGAAAAGCCATCGGTCGATATTATTGTCATAGTAACGTTTGTTTTACCTGTAAGCAGGGAAATGTGGCTTTTTCTCATTTGCATTTAGGCCACACCGGCGCGGCGTCACGGCCAGACGCAGATATTATGTTATAATTAATTTCAACCTGGCGCTTATTGTATAATTTTGTAAATTAACACTATTAATATGTACATTGTACAATTTAATAATTAATTTATATTAATTGTTTTAATATGTATATTGTGTTCATTATCATGAAATTTGTTATTTAAAATCTTTTGATTATTTTGACTTCATTGAAATAAACCAAGGTTTTACTTTTCCTTTCTAACTCAACACGCAATGCTCCCAAAATTCACTGGAAAGTGGGGAATGAAGTGTTCCCTTATGGAAAGCTAAAAAACTAATTAATTTTTATTGAATCTTCTTAAAATTGAGCAGGTTATGATTTTTATTTCATATTTTCGTTTTTAATGACGTCCTCCGATGCAAATACAACAAGTGTCCTATTGAAAACGTTTTTATATTTATACAGATTAGATACATTACATGCAAGTTGCAACAGGTGTTAATTACAAAACATTTTTATTACTTTTTAATTTAAGTACTAGAATACTTTTAAATTGCCATTAATATCATGAGGCCAGTAGTGCGAACAGTTGCTTGTTCGATTCCCATTCAAATACCTATTTAAGATTTTCATTTCCTTGCTCTGGTAACAAAGATTTAGTCCACCACTCAACACGCAGTGCCTCGAAAGTTTGGCGGCTAGTGGGTAATGAAATGTCTAAATGGGCACGGAGTGCCTATACACTAGGTTCCCAGGTTTCATCTCTTACGTTGCCACTAGTGGGATACAGCGTGAAGCTAAAAATATAATTAAATATCTTTGTGGCGTTAGAAAACTGTACACGCAATGATCATAAGCTCGATATGATTATATTTTTCCTTCCTTATATCCTACCGTACAATATTCTTCATCTTTTTCATATTATATAAACTGCAATATATTTTCAGTCACCATGTTCTTCCTGTTTGCTTTATATAATTGCCCGACTTGTAGGAGCCCGGCGCAGAAAAAATGATGCTATGAAAATTAGTTTCTTTTTTTTGGCTTTAACGCTGTATACCGCACATTACAGGATAGTGTAGAGTGAACTTCTGTTATCCACTGTCCGATTCGAACCCACAACCGTCGCGTTTACAGTCGCACGCTTGTGTAAATAACGATACCTACGGCTTCAAACTATTATGCTACAATAAATCATAAATGGCACGGGAATCCTGTAAACGATACAGTAACGAGAACGACTAACGATACGTTTATTAGTTAGCCATACTCCAGTGATCAGCCATTTCTTACATCAATTAAGTTAAAACGTAACTTAATTGAAGTATATATATATATATACTTAATTAAAACTATGAAATTGCATTATGGCTGTTCTGATTTAATATTATAGGAACTTGCGCTTTAGTACTATGTAGCCGAGTTTACAATTTCAATTTATTATATTTAAACATAGATTACTTTAAAATTCATTACTGATATTGAAACAATGTAAAAATAAATTATAATAAGAGTCGTACAAGTAAATTATGATACTTTGAGATCAGTCATGCGACTGTACATAGGACAGGTTATGGGTTCGATTCCCATTTGAGAAATTGAAATATTCAACGCATAACCTCGTTACTAGAGGTAAAATGGAACGCAATGTCTCCATTACACTGCCTACCCTGCTGTGCGTAAAAAATATGATATACTAGCATTTTTACAGATTTAGGTAAATTTTTTTGAAAATCTTTAATCGAGCAAGATTTTTGATTTCACAATTTTTACCATAAATAAAAAAAGTAGGCAACATCTTCATTGAAATAATTGTATTTAATCATAAACAAATGTCCTGTCATATAATACACAAACAAGGGGTCGAAAAGGTAATAAGAATAGTGTTTAAATTGTAATGTCATTTATATTTAATTCAGATGCAATTAATTTAAAACGCGTATCTTGTCCTGATATCTTCTAGTTTCTTGGACACTTCAGCAGGCACTCTTTCCAAGTCACCTGCAATGGACTTTTGTTTGGCTGGATCTAAAGAGTTGAACTGTTCACAAAGATCTCCATCTATCACATTCTGTAACAATTGAAATAAAATAAATGAATAAAAAATAATTTAGAACCAACAAATAATTCTAAATAAATAATATTGTTTTCATTTTCTGCTCCGATACATCTAAAATTTAAGTGGAGAAAAATCTTAACATGATTTTTTTTTTGCTTACCATGCTATATTCAGAATACAGCGTGACGTAAAAAAAATGGATTAAAGTCAAAATATACCATTTTGAAATATTTATATACATATATATGTGCGTTCTCAATAACTACGGCGTCGCGGCACCGACCGCGCGCCGACTCTCGGGAACGGCACGGGCGGGGGCGGCGCGCGCGCCTCCAGCACGGGGCGCGCGGTGGCCCGCACCCGCGCCTTATATACCAAAAGTGTAACACAGACACTGTAGGACGAGTGGCTGCTGACTAGACCTTTGGAACTTATGACTGGTTCACAAGGACACCAATATAATGTGTACAAAATATGCTGATAATTGAGAAAATCATAGCAATATCCAATATGAAGAGTAATTGATATTTTACAGAGATTATTTTATTTAAAAATATATAACAATAATTTACCAGTTAATAAAAAGTAAAAAAATTACTCACTTTTACTGGATAATAATAACTTCTATATGATAAATGATCACGCCCGCACAACGGTGGATTCTCACTTCTCATATGCATTTCCAAATGTTGGAAAAAGTCGTGGTCCTCCCTTGACGTGAAAGGCAAGAGCACTCCGAGGGCACCACTGACGGTGGCATAGAGCAACGCTTCAGACCCACCCGGTATTAAAGTAGCTCTATGTAGTGACGTTACCGTTTCCCCAACATGGAAATTGACAACAATATCACCTTTTTGTGATGCTCCATTTAATAAACCTAAAAAAAAAATATAACAATTTAAAAAATGGCCCTGTTTATTTTTTATAATTATTGTCGTAGTGTGATGCTCAGATAGGAATATGCTAATCATTAATTATCATTAGTCTAGCATGTGTGATTTTTATTCGTTTCATCATATTAATATATAAATAATAAGAAAATATATTTAGGTATAGTAATAAAAATATCACAATTTTAACTGTATTTATATAAAACTAGTATACATAAATAAAAAATAACGTACCTCTGTCCCAAAGCGCTTTATTTCCTGTGGGATCCTCATCGACATCGTCGGTAACAGACTGTGGTAGCCTCATTATAGATATATTACCAAATTTATCCGACACGGCGACCGTATCGTAGTCTAGCACACAACTACTTGTTATCCATCTTGGATTTGTATCATCCGCAAATATGATCAATTGATTCTCACGTTTTTTATATTTAACGCAGAATATAGATTCTTGTACATCGGATACAAAAATTCTTTGTCTAACAGTTTTAATATCTGCAATGAGGTTCGGAATGTGTCTGTTCTCGCATTTGCGTAGTAGTTTTCTTCGACCGATGTCGTATAGTCGTAGCATGCGACCGACTCCAGCTATTAATTTCCCATTGAATGCGGCGAGAGCACCTGGATACTCGTCAACTGGAGTTTTGTGTACTAGTTCTAATTTACCCGTATTGTAGATCTGAAATAGAAAGCATTATGAAAATTTCATCTATACAATTAAGTTTACATCACCAAATCAAATAAATTTTTAGATATTAAACTAAAATATTTGTACTGAAGTACTACGAACGTAGAGAACTCTCAGATAGATCGTGTAGCTAAGTTAAATATATTTTTTTAATATACCTTATACACATGCAAGCTGCCCTCGGTGCAAGAGCGCGGGGAGAGCACCATATCCTTAGCGACGCCCACGACGAGGTGCGTGACAGCGTGCTCGGCGTGCGCCGCCCACCGCAGCACGCAGAGGGACACGGCAGCCTCGTTCTGTTCTAGAGGCAGCTTGAACAGCGTTTCAGGTTGTCCGCCGGACGAGGTCACGTCGATCACGCGGATTTGTGATGCCCACATGCCTGTTAGATCAATTTATAATAGTTATTATTTTTATCTCAACTCACTCCTTTATAAATATAATATAAAATTGCAGAAATTATTATTAATCTGTTTTAAGCAAACATGAAATATTCATAAGTCTTGTGATGGTGGATTAGAATCAAATGTAAGAAAAAATAAAATAATGAATTGAATGTTTCCAATGCTTGAATCAAATGACTTACTGAAGTCATCTGGGATTAACGCAAGGATTCAATTTGGCCACAATCGATTAGAGTCAGATTGCTTTTTTACAAGTTCTGCTCTTGCCCAGAGAATGTGGCCATAAAAATAATATAAAATTAGAGTTTATTTACTTAAACAAAATGTACTGTGATATAAAAATTCTAACCTGCTCCAGCTTTAGGTGACGAGAACACATTTTCTGGCAATATATCAGTTACAAAAGCATCAGCCATTTCATTGGCCAACTGTTGTTCTTCTGGACCACCACCCGCTGCAGCTTCCCTCATTTCTTGTGCCATTTGAATTCTAAAAACAAACATCTATGAATAATTTTGTACAAAGCAATTAATATTATCTTAAAGTTAGTATAAAATCAGTACTGCAGGTTTATCAACATAGAATTCAGTTGATTGTGTAGTTTTGTCATCATTTAAAAAGTACAAAAAAATTATAAATAAGTCAATAATTTAAGATTGTCTTGTGTTTATATAAAATTTACCTTCTTTGTTTCTTCATTTCTTCTGTATAAGAGTTATGATCAGTTTCCAAAACAATAATTTGATTATTATCAGTGTTAACCACAAATTTTCTTGGTGTATATTCCAATTGTTGGTAGGTATGATTAAAAACTGCTCCAAGCTTTTCCAATGCCAAAATTCGGAGTGTATTTGACGAGATCGCGACAATACCCTCAGTACATTGTTCTGAAATAAAGAATACAGCAATTAATACAAGTGAGGCAATCATGGCGCGTTAGGATAGCTTCTGACTTTTAACACTGGTTGAGAGTTCGATCCCATTTGGGATCCCCTACACTAGGGGGCAAGTAACCGGATAGAGCAGAAGCTAACTTTTTTTTAATTTTAAGAAAAATCAAGTCTTTACAGTAATTTTAATTTGTCCACAGCATGGTTTGGCCACCTTCACAGCCTGAATGGCTCCGGTTTGGCTATGGAATATGCAGAGTCCTCACTCAACCAAATGGGAGTGAGGTATAATCTACGACGTTGTGGGCCCATCACTGCATGGTGCAGCTACACACCACTATTACCAAAGCGAAACCATAGTCTCACTTCGACAATACGTCGAAATATACAAGCTCAAATATTTTTAGTATCGTCGACATATCCATAAAAAACATACATTTATATGTAGTTATACACTTTAGAACTTTTTTAAAAATACTAACCTGAACTGAAGCCCGCAGCATATTCCAAGCACTCATATGAAAGTGGAGTAAGATGAAAACGATTTTGATATTGGTAACCCAGCCATGTTCTTGAAGACACAGCCAGTACAGCTTCTGCTGACTGCACTCTTACTTTGAATAGTTTTACTGGACGAGATCCTAAATATCTGTAAAGACATGCTTAGATTAAATAATTAATTATATTGTATGAAATTTATGAAAATTTAAAGTTATATCAGATCTGGTTAATTGAATCTTCAAAGTATTTCAGATGAAACACGGAGCGAAATTGTTGACATCATTTAATATATTAACCAAATTTGAAACAAAAAAAATATGAACATACCTAGTTCTGGTATCAGCTAAGTCACCACTTACTGAATCTAAAGTGGTCCTCAAAAGCACCCCATTACTAAGTCCAATGTTCAAATGTAAGGCAGATTTCGCACCAGATTCAAAAGGCTGATCAACTATACAAAGTGATTCAGGACTAGCTGGTAATGCCTGCATTGAGCGAGGTGCTAAACAGTCCTAAAAGAAAAAATAATAATGTTATAAAATTGTACAAAGGGGAGAATGTTTTTTATAATAAAATATATATCAGATAATTTAAGAATAACGCATTTTTGGGTTTATTTAATCACATTTACTCAGTGGTGTCCTTTTATCATCATTTTAAATAATTATACAAAATATTTCTTTTAAAAATACAACTATTCAATAACACTTACCGCAGGATCTAGAGAAATAACTCGGACAGTGTTATCAACGAGGCCAACTGCTAAGAACCATGCCCTTTGTTCTCCAGTGGCTACAGAACCCAGTGCCATGCATGACACATCAGATGACAACTTCTTTCTTTCAGTGTATTCATTCAATTGCCCAGTCTGAAAAATTATAAGCTATGTTATACATTTGCTATTAACATAAACAATGATATATTTTAATAAGCTAATATTTTTGTCCACAGCATGGTTTGGCCACCTTCACAGCCTGAATGGCTCCAGTTTGGCTATGGAATATGCCGAGTCCTCACTCGACCAAATGGGAGTGAGGTATAATCTGCGACGTTGTGGGCCCATCACTGCATGGTGCAGCTACACACCACTCTAGCGAGACACAACCCGAAAGTCACGTCTCACTAACATGTCGGAAGTAAAGTGAAAAAGTATGGTTTAACTACTTACAGGATCCATTTCAAAATAAACCAATTCACCCCCAGTGAGTGCAATCACAACTTGTCTTTGATTTACAGCGCATTTTACTATCGACTTTTTGCCGGGTGCTTTCCATTCATTGACACGTTTGTCCGCGCGGATATGCCGTATACCATCTGGGTACACTTGTACAAGCGCATCGCTACCGAGT
Organism: Heliconius aoede; assembly: GCA_037355905.1. Classification (NCBI taxonomy): domain Eukaryota; kingdom Metazoa; phylum Arthropoda; class Insecta; order Lepidoptera; family Nymphalidae; genus Heliconius; species Heliconius aoede. The sequence continues at coordinate 521,259 of JBAIZZ010000108.1, read as the reverse complement.
GCGTGACAACTTAGCGTCGGCGTGGTTCCCAGAAATCCGGAATCTGTCACTTCTTCAACCGTTTCACCAATAGACAGTACTAGCGTGGCATTTACGAATGACACAATGATGTAAGAATCAAACTCATCTGCAACCAAAGAAAGACTACTAATAGAATCATGGTTTACAGTCAAGTATGTGCTAATTATAGAAGTCTTCTTGTGATGTCTGGCTCCGTTGAAGTGTATCGAGTTGATGCCTACCTTTGTATCGAAGTCCTCAGTTCATCCCGCGATAGCAGATTCTGAAAAGAAAAACCACTGGTGTTTATGTATAACAAACAACCAGGGTTTTATTAGTAACTTGTTGATAAAGAAGGAGCGTTCATAGGTGGTTAGTGTGACGTCACAGTATATCAGAAACACGGACCTAAAGCATAATCATAAAGCTCCTCTTAATCTTTCAAATGATATTACTTTGGCTGAGAGTGACCTACGTTTTTAATGAGAAACTTTATTCTACAGTATTTAAATTTAAACTGATATAAGTGAATATATTGATATAGCAGTCAAAATAGTTATGAGATTTGAATTTTAATTAAATTTTAAAGAAAGTAATATTTGTGCAATAAAAACAAATCGCGTTATATTAAAAATTATACTACAAAGGAATACTCACCATCTTTGTGTCGTCGTACCGTCCACACGGCATTAGGAGATCCGGGAAGTTCAGACACAGCCATTTCGGCTACTTCTAATCCGTGTCGTAATGCTCTTAAAGACGACCTAGGCCCTCGTCCACAAGCTAAATAAACCTGAGGTGTGTCTTCACCAGTCAAATCAGCGACATGGCAAGCTGAAACAAGTTATAAATTTATAATAGTAGTTTATACAGCAGACATTTTTTATTTAGGTAATTCATATTTCAAATCAGATCTGGTTAATGGATCGTCATAGTATTTCAGATGAAACACGGAGCGAAATTGTTTACATCATTTGTGAATAAAATCAATGTTTCATGCATATAGAGAAGGGATGTTTGATTACAAATGAATATAAAGCACCTGGATCAAACACTTCTAATATAAAGAGCTTAGTAGACAATATAAATAATTTTAAAATGTTAGTTTTTAAACAAAAAATTAATCAACATACCCAAAATAGGGGAAAGTGAATCCAATTCATCAACCAACACCAAGTTTCTAAGAGGTCGTGGAGCAAAGAAGAATGTGTCACCTTCCTCTAGCGGCATGGCCGAACTGAACTCTGGCTCATCATCTTCATCACCCAAGTGAGCAATTTGGTATAGATAACTATAAAAAATATTTTACATTGAATTCTTATTAATTTAGTAACAATTATAGTAATTGTGGTTGTCATAGCCCAGCGGCATAGATTCCAAGTGCCAAACATGTATACAATAATATTGGGTTCACAACCCACAAAATGGAAATAAATTATCTTTTTCTCCCTGTTCTGGCAAAGAGCACGTCCGGCTTATGTGGGACACAGTAAGAAAAAAATCATAAATTATATGAGTATATAATAATGTGTTTGATATTTCATAGATTTTTTGTATTAATTGTTAACATTAAGTAAAATCTGTTCATCTCATATCAGTGTGCATTCACCTCATGTAAAAGGGAAGACCTTGGTTCAGAGATGTTTACTCTTGCATGTGAAATAGTAATGTAATTAAATCAGTTTCAATTACATAAGGCTTACATGCATAAAAATGATTTATATAATGTAGCAACTAATTAAAATCTATGTTTTTAATATAAGAGCAATAAAAAAGAAATTCACTTACTGGTTGCCAAATTCACAGGCCACAAATAAGAAACCAGTTTTCAGCACACACATAGCTGTAGCGACAGGGACAGTGTCAAAGTATTTCAGTTTTATCTCAGTCACCATGTCTTCATCAGTCTCTATGGTTATTTTAAATATATCACCCTGTTCCGTTTGGGCTAAGAAGAAGAACATGGATTTTGTCTTGTGTGTGGCCGAGCATACAAAAATCATACCTCTTTCTGGATCATCTAGATCATTCCGTCTCCTAGGTATGGGACAACGAATGTCATGTTGATCACCCAAATTTTTGTATGTTAGGTAATTTTCTGAACAAATTAATACTCCAGATGGGCCATCGTTTCCACCTGGTACTGTTATAAGAAAATTTGCATGCTCTTCTAAAGGTTCAGAGTACTTTCGTACAACATGATTTAAGCCCAAATCTAATTCATAAAATGTAAGAGTTTGTTGTGTGTTTTGAGCAGCTTTACCTGTGGAAAATATGTTCTATTGTAATTTTTTATATTAGTATGTACAAATATTATATGTATTGAAGAAGAATGTCATACAAGGAGGATTTGGCGTCACTGTCAGTCAGAAACACGGACCTCATAATAATCATGTACTTTATATTTCTGTTTCACTTTACTAGGCCATATAGGAGCACAAACCTTGAAGATGAAAATGTATTCCCCAAATAATTTGTGACCAAACGCACATTATAATCCTGCAGTGTTTCAACAGCCAACATTGATCCACTGGATCACATTGAAACTATGGCCATAAGAAATAATAATATTATATTTACCAGTTGGATCGGCATCTGCCTCTTCATAGTCAATTTCCAAACAGGCAAACATTGGGTTTTCAAATCCAACATCAACACCCACCATGTGGTAGACCAGTGTATTTGATTTGTGAGCTTCTAGAGGTGATGAAATTGTTAACCTGGCTTCAGCATCTCTATTTAAAATGTATACTAATTTCTGTTTTTCTATTGCACCTGAAATAATAATTTTCATTTTTAATTATTTTCAAGACAGAGCATATTGAATGCTGGAATTTAAGTGTGCTTTGTTTTATTAACAAAGCAGAGAAATGAAAATAATTCTTTCCTCAAAGTGAGTCAAGCTTACACCATTACGTGTACAGGGAGATGTTGCTCTACAATACATACATCATCCTGTTTATAAAAACATGGTGCTAATATTTTTTTACTACAATAGGTTGGAGAGAACAAAGCAAGTATCTGCAATATTTATAAATATTAAATCAAATATCTTACCAATCATTACAGCTCTGCCCTTTGGATCAATAGCCAGGTATTGCCCTGGGACAATTCTTCTACATCCTGACTTTCCAAATGTTTCTTGATGAACTTTTTCAAGTATATTTTTGGCAGGTATATATTCTAATATCACAATACGACCAGAGTCAGATCCAACTACTATGTAATCTAAAAATAGATTTATATATTTATTTTTTTATATAGATTTTTTTTTTTGAAATTGACAAGATTTTTTCTTAAGATGTGTTTTATAGTTTGTACCATAACAACGAACATCCCAGAGGTTACAAATAACTGCCAAGAGCGACGCGATGGATACTATCTATGCATCTAGTTATACCATGCATCTTTATACAAAAAACCATGGAGCAAGACAATGCAATATTATAATATTATAGTAATTTCTTTATAGATCTATTAATTATTACTGAATTTTAACATTAAAATGTGACATGAGTTTAGCAACGACGTATTTAATATTTTGGGGTTAACCACGTGGTATCAAAAGTTCATTTACCTTTAGTTCCACCGGTAAGGCGAAATGACATCATTGAACGGACGACTCCAAATATTTCAACTTTCATCAGCGTGTGAACTTTGCCGGTATTGGGGTCAGGTCTCAGAAGCTCCACGGTTTTTCCACGAGATATCACAATTTCTTGTTGTTTTGTACCAGAAAAATTACCATGCACAGCGTGGGTAATGGCTGTAGAGCCTTGCAGTGTCAGGTTATACAGATGCATTTTTGATCGGCCTTATCCACCCTAGAACGATATACACTTATATAGAATCAACTACACACATGGTTTGTAAATTAAGTTAAAATACATATTATATGTAAGGCTCGTAACTAATGAAAACAGAATTAGTTTGTGTTTTCAAATGGGTGAGCTTAATTAATTTTGCACTCGAATAACGACCACGATAGACACAAAATCCATCGTGGAGATACCTAGAAGTGCAAATAAATATTGGAAAACACACACACAATATAATAAAACACCGAAATTTACTTACATTAAAAGAATAAGTAACCGATTGCCGCGATGCGGCTGGATATATTATTTTGTCAACGAATTTAACACAAGAGACTAGTAAAATGGCGGATGCCGGTTTCTGGGACGCTACGACGCGCATTTTGTCTCACGAATAGAAGAGAAGAGCTGACTGCGATGACCAATCAAAATAGAGGATTTTTAGACATGGCGCTGATTTATATATACTATTACTGTGTTGCTATACGATAAAATTTTATTATTTTGCCGCCAAAATTACTATTTGCGGACAGATGGCGCTATATATTTTTTTGTTTCTCTATTTAGCGTAAGATGGCGTTTCGTTTAATACCATCGTCATCTCTTGGTATTCACTGAAAATAAAATAGTTGTTAAATAATGGTGTAGATGTCGTCCTTTGAATATATCATATTACTCATCAAAACAAATCTATAGTTTTTTTGTTTTCGTTCTTTTTTTTTGGTGTTTTGTTTTTACTATTCTTCAGCTTCATGCTGTATCCCGCACACAGCAGAGTAGGCAGAGGGAACCTCGTAAAACTATATAAATTAGAAGTATAGATAAATACGCATGTCATTTCAAAAAAGATGTCAACTTTACATTTACCTAATGATATTCTCAAAACCAAAGGCTCACGAGACTTTAGGCTAAGCTCAAAATATATAATAAAAAAATATATTTTTTGAGAAAATAATTAACTCTGTATGAAACAATAAATAGTAAACCAATAATATATTTAACCAGAATGATAATGTAGGTGTTGATATTTAATATTTAATGAGACCACCTTAGAGAACATGAATATGAATTGTGAACAATGCGTGCCTCGAGGCTCTTGTATACAAGCATAGAGGCAGACCGGACTATCCTCATAGTTAGTACTAGTTTAAATTTAATGATAACAGATATAATATATACGCAAATTAAATAAGCTGTGTTTTTTCTTGTAATAATATCAATAGATCTTTTTATATCTACATACCTTAATACAGTCAAATAAATATAAAGTTAATAAATAATAATTAAAAGTAAATAATAATAATTATATATTTAAAAAAATACAATACGACCTATAGTTACGTCAAAATGTAATTCCGACTGCTATCTTCCATTTAATATAATATCACAATTATCAAATATTAGTTACTTTTCAAAAAAAGAAATATATAATTAAGCTTACAGCAAAATAAACATTTATCTAAATCGTTCACATTTATACAACGATCAATATACCAGTTATAGTTAACAAGCAAAGGCGAAACATTATACACGTATTTATACTGTGTAGTTGTAGTGCCTTTTTATTCTCAGTGTAACCTTGGCATTAACTATAAGAACGAACACCTGAAGCATTTTGGTGGGATTTAACTCCGTATTTGTAGGTGCATTGTGGGGTCTGGGCCCGAACTCCATTGTGGTTTGTCTTTTAATTCTATTTTCTGGCTGCGCGGCGCGGCATCACAATGTATCCGTTCGCGGCGCAGGCGCACCTGAGTATTTGGGCCCATTTCACTTTGAGACGCCGCGTTCTTTATTGGATTCATCAGTCAACAACAAGTTGAATATATTTTTTGATTTTCGTCCAAGTTGATATTTAAATGTGTGTTTTATCTTTTTGAGCTGATGAACGTTATAATATATTATATTATATATATTTTACTTTGTTGTTTTATTAAAATAAACTTGCGTTTCGCCCTGAATTTATTCCGCTATTTTATACTTTTTAAATGTAACGATTTTCATTCGGAATTTTAATTCATAATAATTCATAAATATAATTTAATTTAAATAAAAATTCATAATATAATTTCATTTGTATTTAAAGGACTATTTCAATAATTATTACTATTATACGTGAATGTAGTTTTAAATATTTTTGCCCTACCTTAACACTTGAATATAAAGTTATCGTTTTTAATAAAACGTACACATATACGTTGATTAATATTCAGATATCATGATGTCTGTGTATGCAAAACTTTAAGGTAAATAATTATCAAAATATCACTTCTAAAATTAGAATTATAAGTATAATAAAAAAAAACGATATATAGCAAAAGTAATATAAAATAAGCTGCAAACCTTAACGTACGGGCACATAAAGAAACTAGCGCTGGCATACTGTTTTATTGTGTACCTGACGCGCATGAATCACGAGCCGACGACCCTGCACGTGTGCGCCTCGAAAACGGGAAAAATCTTGCTTACAACTTTCAACTATGTGTACTTATTCTAAAGAAGTTAAATGTGGAAGAAAATACCATGTATTTAATATACATCATAATATGTGTCATTTTGTCAAACGTTACTAAAAATCTTTTTAAATTATATTATCATTTTATGTTTCAAAGAATTTTAATATAAGTCCGCTTGTATAGCTATATAAAGAACCAATAAAAAAATATTAAAATACGGTATTGCATGGGAAATTTTATTTTATGGGGATAACATAAAAGTATCTGAATATAGCTCTGAAAGTAGGCTGTAGAGTACTCTACATGTTCAAATGTGGGATCTACGTCGACTTATAAATATTTGTATGTAAATTTTGTTTCCACGTGCTCGATCATACAGTAGATGCTTCAATTTAAATTTTTGTCATGCCACATTTTTTATAAGTGCCATAAGAGGATTAGACGAGATTGACTAACTCTCATTTCCTCTTTAATATTGTAAAGCTATAAAAAAACCACCAATTTATTTAATAAATGCATCTACTTTAAAAATGTGAAATGTCAATTATACAAAAAAAACAATTAGTAGAAGTAGAAATAATAATTATTATTTGATTGATTGTATTATTCTATTTGTTGTTTATTTAAAATAGGCAAAACTAAAATTAAAATGTGTTTAGTAAAAAAAAATAAAAAAATTCTTATGTTGTACAAACAGACAGACGCTTGGAATATTTCAATTGTTCATAATAACAATATTTAAGTTTCGTGTAATTGCAAAACATCAACAAACACATTAAAATAATGACTTTAATTATATGGAAGGCTGTGATCATAAGAAAATACGGTACGCACGATTACTTGTATATCTTTAGCTTCGTCTTTCAGACCGCCAATTTTGCATCTTGTCGCTCTGCAGTCGGTCTTTTGTGTCTACTGGTTTATTTAAAGAGTAAAAACGTCTCTGGGTATAATTAAGCGAAAGGGCAATTATCGCGACCACCCCGGATTATGCCAATTAGTTTGTATCCAGTACCTACAGTTTATACAGACATTAAGTCGATTGAACCTCCCTTTATGTTTCAATTATGAACTCCTATATTTTAGGAAATCTAATATATTGATTGTAAAAATACTTGTACAGCTAATTTAATATAGATATCTAAGCTAGATAATATAGGGAACCTAGGAACCCAGCGTTAAAGCTTCGTCCCCGCGTGGCAGAACTCATTACAAACTATATCGATACCTATAAAATAAACATTATCAGGGATATATTTCAACAAAGACGACTCCCATCAATTATAATAGAATAAGTCGTAATTATTATGTGGTATTTCATTTCTTGAGTCATTGATATGTTTGGATTCGGCGCGTGGCATTGTCTATAGTGTTTGGTTAAACAACGTTTCGTGGAAAACTGTCAGTAATAACATCGCTTGTTTAATGTAGCGAATGTCCTGGATCTGGATGACAGACTACGATATATTATATGTTAACGGAAAATACCAGAAATAATGAAGATGTAACAATAGACTTGTCGACAAGAACACAAGACATAATTATTTATTTATCTTTATTATTTATAGGATAAATTGATGGGAAAATGTACTAATATTTTAATATAAATTTTAGTATTTTTTATATATATATATTAATATATAAAAATCTAGACATACGATAACTACGAATATATAGGTATTTTTAATAGCTGCAGCATATCTTTTAAAAATAATTTTTTTCGCAGCACCGGCAACTTGTAGTGGAATGTAATATATCGCAAGCCCTGAATCCCAGTGTAAACATACCACCCGGTCCCTGCGCTCGGGTAACTCAATATTTGGCGGCTGATCCATTGTAGGGTTGATGATGCTGTAATTAAGCTTTGTCTAGTATTTGTTTGATTCAGATTTAGTTTATATTTTAAAAAATATATAGAATTGCTTATGAGTTACAAGAAAATAGATAATAAATTTTAAATAGAAGAAGTTAAGTTACTAATAATACACTATAAATAACACATTTATGTCGCGTTTCGATTCTTTCTAATCGTATCGTATCGCAAGAAAATTTTACTTGCAATAAAGAAACACATATTTCAAGTAATCTGAATTTTCCTCTCGCAATCACCCCTATTTTTCCCCTAGCGTAGCGTGTACCAGGCCCTCCTTTAATAAAACATCTCGATAATGAAAAGTCAGACAGTCATAGAGGGTGGAACGAGCCCTCGGCCGACACACCCTGATCCCGCGAAATTGTCTTTTATGAGCTTCAACTGAACCACCAAAATAAAACGATGGCACACGTACTGAGGGCAATAAATATCTTAATGATATGGAATCAGAAAGTATCTTTCTCTTGTGCTCCATAGAATGCTGTAAGAGTGTACAATAGCTGGTGTAATTTGAATCCTATAACAATGTACATAGGTTCAAATTTCTATTTTAAAGTTGCTAGAAAAGGGAGCCTTGATGCATATTCGCGATTTCGTTTGACATTCATTGCATTTTATTCAAAGTGGCACGTGCGTGGCCACCTGTCGCTGATTTTGCACTTATAAGTTTGTTGCCTTAATAGCTACATGCAAATTTTAATTGCACATTTTAGAAGAAAATATGAAAACCTTTACTTTGAGGATTTAATTGATTTCTCAATTATACTGGTTTGTTTTCTAGATTATAGATTAAAAAAGAAAGATTATAGATTAGAAAAGATAGATAGATATAATAGATTAAAGAATGACATAGTAATTTTCAGGAAGTTAAGAGTTGTTTAATATATTCTATAGCTATATAATATATTCTATAGAATCTATTTACTAATGCATTGGGTGTTGAGGATCTGTCCACCTCGCAGTATTGGAAATTGACTCAGCGACAGCGCCAGCGTCGGCGTTAATGCGTACAAATTAATTCTAACAAAATAATCGATTCGTGTCGCGTTCGATGCAAATGGCCGGCGCCGGATGCGGACCTCCCAGTGACAATACGATTGCATCGGCGTCAATATTCGAATTCAAAATGGCGCCTGGTTTATAACCTCCCGTCGTTGTAGCTGAGGTTTTATTTCAACTACTTCCCGTTGGTTACGTGGTCCGATTAGCATTTGATAATCATATGTAGGTATAACCTTTGATTTTTGGTTGCATATTGACTGCGATCGTGTTGAACTCCTTCATGGTAAATGCACGCTGTATCCCGCATACAGCAGGATAGGCAAAGAGAGCCTATTGTTTAGACTACCGCTGAATTTTGGAGCCTTTTGCGTATTGTGTGGCGAACATCAAAGACGTGTTTTACCTTTTAATGAAAATAATAAATATTTCATTTCCTCGAGTGAGAATTGAACCCACAACGTGTAGACTTTTTAATCTCCTGGACACTGACTCCAATAATTTGTAGGTGAAAAGTCCCTGGACGTATTGATTTTTAATTATAAAATTTTGCAATCAAATGATCGAAGAGAATTAAATGCATTTTTGTGTGACGAATAATTTAAATGTAAAATTATTTTAGAATGTTATAAAGATAAAAATTATAGTTTCATATAGTTTGCGAACAAAACTTTGAAAGATATATATATATATATATATATATATATATACATATATATATATATATATATATATATATATATATATATATATATACACATAGGTAGGTATTTTTTTATTTTTAGAAATGTATAAAAGTGACTAGATGTAGCTAATTGAAACCAATTAAACACGCAACCAAAACGTACCAAATAAATTGCACAATTAGTACAGCGTTACTTCTCTGTAAGTGTAGTACGGTCGACGAGTCGTGGCCGCCCTGAAGTTAGATTACATGTACTTATCCACATTGTTCACTCAAAAGTAGGTAAATCAAAATAATCAAAAGTTAGAAAAAAAATCTAAAAATCAAATCTGTGCAGCCATCTACAGCTAGCTTCAGACTTGTTCATCACACACTACTGAACTGAAGGTGGACCCTAGTGTTAAGATACTCCCGACCTTCCCTCGAATTCTGGAGGCATTGCGTATTGAGTGGTGGAACGCCTCGACACCAGCACGAAGAAATGAAAATAAAATTAAATTTAAACAAATATTTTATTTCTTCGAAATCGAACCCACAAGCAGTCACGCTTACAGTCGCTCTTTGTGCCTCTGCGCCACGACGGCCTCTACTGAAACAATTCAGTTGTAAATAAAGTGCGTCGCATTTAAATTTAACTCGTTAGGTACTCGTTAGTGTTATTGTGAACAATGGCGGCCGGGACCGCGACCGCGACCGATCTGAGCCATTGATTGATAATAATGATAAACTCAAATGTAATACTGAATAAAAAACCAGGTCAGATGATGTAGGTACCAACCCACAACAGAGGTGGAATGTCAATTTGCAACTGTAGAATGTAATATATATATTTTACATTAAATAGTTGAGGCCAGTCGTGGCGCAGGACAAATTGTGTCTGTATATGCGACTGGTCGTGGGTTTAATTCTCACTTGAAGAAATTATATATTTATCTAAATTATTTATTAAGGTATTTTAAAAGTATCAATTATATACAATTCTGTTTTTCCGTTTTTAAATATTCCGTTTATAATGTTATGTAGGTACCATACTATAACAATTAAAGTAAGAATATTTTAATTTTATCAATTTCTAGAGATCCTTACCGTACAGGAGCGAAAATATGATTTGACACTAAATTTAAATTTTTTACAAAAACAACAATTTTAATAAAATTCAGAAGAAACGCATGTAGGTAATTGTATTAAATTATATTGTTGTAATTGTCTTTTTTCTGACGTCATAGGTACAATTGTTTACAAAGTTAATTGATACACTTGTGATGTCCCCGACGTTTAGAAACCCGATATCATATTTATAGTAACTACTTTGTAACGAAACAAACCGACAGAGTAAAACAATTACTACACTATGAATATATTCAAACAATATATGAATATATATTCTAAATATTATTCTATTATAAAAAAATATATTAATATGTAAAAATATAGGCATATGTTGTGTATAGAATTCGTCATTTCTTGGCTCACGGGTCAGTAATAAATCCATTTTTTTTTCTCTATCCAATTCAAGGATGACAGTGTTTAGTGGTGATATATCAAAATGTCTCTATAATGCGTCTATTCATATAAATGAGGGTAAAATTGGACGTTTGGCGTAGTGACAAATAATGTTCCACACAAATGACCATTAATATTAAAATATACGAGATAACGAAATCCTATCACGAGGTATGGTACAAAGACCCATTAAATCCTCCAGATCCCATGGCTTACGTACCGTATCGGGAGTGGTGAATTAGGAGACAGGCATGGCATGAGACGCACCTGTGTGGCCGACAGTAAAAAAAAGTGTGGGCGCAACTCGGACTAAACGAATTATTCGTCACTACCTGTGACTTCCTCTACAAAAATCAATACTCAAATACATGTGGTTAGCGTACATTTCGGTTTTTTAAAGTCCACTGACCGAGCTATTCTCTTGAAAAATAGTAATGTATAGAGAACTACCAGGGATTTTAGTCGTCGTTGATTTATATTAATCGAAATATTAGTCAAGTGGCCCGCCTTCATTCTCAGGTGCATTTTTGTATTGGAGAAACATATATTTTTTTATTTTTTATTGTATTTTAAAAGCCTTCACAATGTCAAGAAGTTTCCCCTACTTTGTTAATAAGTCATCGTAGGGTTCCTTGAAGTGAACTTGATTTTGGTACATGAGTTTTGAAAATTACTCACATTTCTGTTTATATATTAGATAAATATATTTTTAAATAAATAAACATAAATCAATAAGCTTCACGCTGTATCTCGCACTCAGCAGGGTAGGCAGAGGGAAATTAGTGTTAAGACACTCCCTTCTCTAATTTCTGTAGAATTCTGGAGGCATTGCGTGTTGAGTGGCAGAACTCAATTTCGCGTTTTGCCTCGACACCAGAGCGTAGAAATTGAAATATAAACATAAATAAATATTTCACTTCCTCGAGTGGAGATCGAATCCACAACGGTCGCGTTACAGTCCCTTTTGCCGCTGTACCACGACAGCCTATATTTTTATTTTCGTAATAATTAACAAAAATGTGAAAGTGATATTAGTTACAAAAAACAGAGATTGTAGAGTCAGAGTAGATGAAACAAGTTAAATATTTGATATATTTTACTATGATAAATTTATAGCAATTTAAATTTGAATCTACAGAACCATCGTAGACACCTTTACTTTATAATATGATAAGTCATTATTAGTCATTCAAATTTTCTAGTTTATCTTGGAATTTTAATTAGATTCGGAATTTAACATTTTATTGGCCGCCGAAGAGTTTTTAGGTTTGACTTGTGTAATAGTTATTCCATTGAATTGTTGAAATAAAAATTGTCTTCACGTGACTTGATAATATGCATGTAAATTAACTTAATATAATATTATAGAAATACTTGAAATACAAAAAAAACTAATAATTTCGTCATATTGATATTATCTATAAATAATGTATTTAGTGCCTGTTAATTTATTTAGCATAAAAATTTAAATTATGATACAACACACTCTCTTTAATTGCTTTTCAGCTTTACGGGCGGGATACAGCCCGCACACAGCAGGTTACGAAAAGGGAACCTAGCGTTGAGACACCGAATTTTCAAGGCATTGCGTGTTTAGTGGCGGAACTCAATGCCGCTGCCCTTAAAATGTGGTTTTTATCAATGCGACAAATAGTTATGTCAAGAATTTAACTGATGTCGCATACGCAGGTTGATAAGTGAAGTGGCGCCGCAACGACGCATTGATAACCTGCGACCGCACCGATACCAGCCCCCGGAACATGGATGTCGGTTATGAACAAAAATATATAAGTAAATAAATAAATCATAGATTACTTTACATGATAATTTTAAATGGCTGACGTTTTTATCGTTATCGTTTGTGTGACATGTTTTATTTGACGCTAGCGTGTAGGATATTTGACATTAACATGTGTGACAATAAGAGTATGTTCATCAGACATATAATGACTAGAAGATCGATTCCCGCTACCATTTTAATTTTTTCTCTGTAAGGAATTCCACCACGCAATATGCAATAGAACTAGGCGAGAAATGGGAAACGGAGTGTCTTAGCACTAGGGTTCCTTTTGCCTGCCTTGTTGTGTGTGGGATATAGAGTGTTGCAAGAGAAAAATTTTAGAAAAAAGATCAAGATCAAGTTTTTAAAAGTGAAGGGAAGTGAATGTTAAAAATATTTAATCGTGCATATCTTTATAAATATTTATCAAATAATAGCTTAATATCAGTTGAATTTACATATTTTAAACACATATATAAATATAGATAAAATCTGGTAAATAAGACATATTTATATAGTTAGACCTACGTACTATATACTCTTGCATGTGTCAAGTCATTGATGTAGTAGTCAACCCTGAGTGAAACTTACCGCATTCTTAGTAAATGACCCCAGATTACTATTCATAGAGTGCGTGTTTACTGTTTATAATATATTATAACTTTAACTTACTAAGTAAAAAAATATATGAAACATAATTTACTTGCTTAGGTTTTTTAAAATAAATACGATAAGTAGATAAGTAAAATAAATATTTATAAATAAATCTACAGTCTACTTATTCAATTGCTTTAAAATAAAATTCTCCTACCTAGGTAGATACTTAAAGCGAACTAAAATGAAAGTCCGAAGGCTAGTGTTATAAATAACGTTGAGTGTTCTTTGAGACCGTACTCACGTATGTGAGTGGAGGTGGAGTGTAGTGGAGGTCACACCACCTCCACCCCCAGAGTGAAATCTAGTCTTGTACATTATACTAACCATATAATATTAATGGGTGGTCACCATTTCTCAAGAGAAGTAGCTTTTTATCCAAGTTATGAGTAATGGTCAAAAGTCGCAACTAACATGTTGATAAGACGGCGCCACCTCGGCGCGGTGTTATGTGACCATATTGTAAATGCCTTGCGCATTCCATAATTATTTTTATACTGACACATGAATGTAGGTATACAACGGTGAATAATGATTTGTGAATATTATTTTTCAATTCTTTGTATGTATAAGGCAAAAGAAATAAAAATTCCTTCTGCCACTCAACACGCAATGTCTCCAGAATTCGGCAGAAAGTGGGGAACAGAGTGTCTTAACACTAGGGTTCCTTTGCCTACCCTGCTGTGTGCGGGATGTAGCGTGAAGCTCAAATATAATTTTTGAGTAGGTATTTGTTTTTATAAATATAAAAAATATTTCGTTGAATTACTATATATAATTGAATTTATTATACATACATTTAAATTCCATTTTTTTTTCTTTTCTTTAAGCTTCCAATAAAATGGTTAATATTCCGGTAGAGTTGGCATCATATTTTTTATTGTCCATTTCAGGCACTGAGTACACCTGTCCATTCAAACCTAATATGGGTGACGATAAAGCAAACAGTGATTTCTTACAGAGATTTTCTTAGTCTTGAGTCTTGATATTGAGCCTTATAACAACAGTAGAATAATGATGCTTTTTTTATATTTTTATATATTTTACGCTCTTATTAACTAATTAAAATGTATTCTACGTTTATAAACGTAGAAATAATTATTTTATTGTTTCTTTTGTATGTACGGAGTACGTATGTATGCTTCATCGAACTTTAAAATATGGTGTACAAACATGTAATAACGTATTTTCATTTAATATAGGTATATAGATTGAGTTGGCGTCGAAAATAAGGCAATGACAACTTTCCTTTTGAAGTACGAGATTTTTTTAAAAACTGGAATTTCATATGGCAACACTAAATGAGGAAACCAAATGCGTGAAAGCTTACATTTTATTTACAGAAACGATTCCTTTTTTAAATCTTAGTCAATACATTCAATTTTTTTCTAAATTCAAGATTCATTATCTAATGTGTTATTATTCATATATAAATAATCTAAATTATATTGTATTTTCATTATAAAAAATCTAATTTGTGTTGATTATATTTCAACTTCAATGAAATAGTCCCTACATTTTAAAGTTATATTATTAATTTTTCATAAACGCTCCAAAGACTTATATAGTCTGTGATCTCTTCTCTTTTTTTATTATATAGAATAAATAGTATAAGTAAGAACGCTTACTATACTTTATTGAATTCAACAGCTTTATTAACCATTGTGCTAATTAACGAATATTTAAAGGTTAACTCAATGATATTCATCAATAACATGATTTCAAAGGTCTCTATTAATGCCAAATGTGTATCCATTAAATTAGAATTGAATACATCCGACATATCATTTTCTATATATGGATACAGTAACGTAAATCAAAGTATAATGCGCATTGTTGAGCGCGAGCCTGCGCCCGCGCCGGCGCCCAATGCTAGGGCGCTAACATAATAACATTCTTTTACTATGCCATTTTATATGTTAAATTAGAATTGACAGTAGAAATAAATATTATATATATCTTTGTAGTTTATTTTACCATAAATTCTATGACACTTATGATAAGAATTTATAGTATTATTTTATTAATAATTTCATATTATTATATAAGATATATTATGTAATAGGTATTAATTGATACGGGGATAAATTCTATGTGATCATAAAAAAATATTCCTATATCTCACCCTAACACTGTGAAGGCAACGCTCGGTGACGTCACCGCGAGATGCGCGACACCTGCAGAGTCAATGCTCTCGATTGTGTGGGCCGAGTGGCCGAGTCCTAACGATAAGATTGCTCTGGCTGAGAAAACGCTGAGATTTTAAACTAAAAGTATAAAATATATATTATTAGAACGCTAAATAAAATTTTATTAAATGTATCAGTTATAAATCAATTTAATTATCGCACAGCGATCACACAAAGCGCGGTGTTAAGTTCCGGTGCTCAACACGCAATGCCTCCAGTGTTTGCCGGAAGTTGGCTATTTTTATTTAGGCTAAATAAATAAATATATGTATCTGTTGTTATTCTTTCTTAAATATAATTTCCAGCACACCAGTCAGCGTTATACTTTGATTGATTTGAGAACCCACTGCCTAATATCAGCAGTTGAAATGTGCAAATTGTCTTAAAAAAAAGCTTTGGGTACAACAAATAATTATAAACATTTTATATATACTAGCTATTTGGCTTCACGCTGTATCCCGCACACAGCAGGGTAGGCAGAGGGAACCTCGGTGTTAAATCACTCCGTTCCCCACTTTCTGCCGAATTCTGGAGGCATTGCGTGTTGAGTGTATATATGTATATTAAATTCAATATTTACTTTTATTAGAAGTTAGTAGAATTTATATATATATTCTTTATTGCATATAAAAAAATAAAGAGTAACAATACAAATAGTAAAAGTAGTTCGCAATGGCGGGCTTATCTCTATAAGAGATCTCTTCCAGCCAACCCGTGGAAGTGGATGAGGACCAAGATGCGGTGTAGAAATAATTTATGCAATTAAAAATAAAGAAAAAAGATAATAGAAATTAAAATATATATATTACACACTACCATACATATTTACATAAATATACAATACACAAATACATAAAATATATTAAATTTATAATTATCCATACACATACATATATATATACATACAAATTCATACTTACTATAATAAACAGATATATAAAAAAAGAATGTGATTAAATAAGGTAGATATTAATGAATACTAAACTAGTTTAGTTGTTAACACTTGCTAATAAGTGCTTTTTCAGTTGGGATTTAAAGGACATTAAGGAAGGGCTCTTCTGGATAGGTTTCGGAAGTTGATTCCAGAGGGATGAGGCATACACAGTGAAGGATCTTTGCAGGAATTTGGTATTGCTCTTCGGTATGTCAAGTGACGGAATGACACATGACCGCCTAGAGCGTGAGGGAGTGGGAAGTACGGTAAAACGGGAACGCAGGTACGCAGGAGAATTCGGGAAGTTGAGAATTTTAAAAAGGAATATAAGGATGTGCATATCACGGCGAAGACGAATTTAAAATTAGTAGAAACTCTAGTCTAGTCAATTTAGTAATAATATATGTATCTTACATCTAATTTCATTTACATAAGTCAACTTTATGTTATAATTTCAAAATCTTTATTTTATCTCGAAGCTCATAATAAAATTACATTTCCATGTAAAATTTTGTAGATTATCAAGTTTTCAAGTTGTTATGTTTGATTTGACTATCAATGGATAATGGTAATGACGGCCCGCTGTAGGTCTTTGGGTGCTTCAAATAGCCGCCTCTTATAATTATTACTTAATATTGTTATCATGTTTGTTTTTCAACGGAACTATTAATTAGAAGTGATGATAGCGGCATCCATTCATAGAAACGAATATAAATGCTGAGGTCAGTCGTGGCGCAAGTGCATAAAGTATGACTGTAAGTGCGAGAGGTTGTGGGTTTGATTCCCATTAGAGGAAATGAAATGTTTAATATATTCTATGTCTTCGCTTTGATATTGAGGCATAACGCGGCGTTGAGTTCTGCCACTCAACACGCAATGGCTCTAGAATTCGGTGGAAAATGGGGAACGGAGTGTCTTAACACTACGTTCTCTCTGCTTAACTGCTGTGTGCGGGAACAAATAAAAAAAATGTAGATGAAGCGATGCGACAGAGATATCAACAACCGTATATAAACTACAAACGATTTTATGCTAAATTAATTGTCACCTTTAATCATTTACGAAAAAGTATTTTCTGTGAATTGTCATAGCGTGTTTTCGAGAAATAGAAACTAAATCATTTGTAAGTAGTGTGTCTATTCGCTTGTCAACAGTGAGCAGTTAAAACCATTTTACCGCCTATTGTTAGCGGTCAAATACAGGAAACATTGAGTCGAAAGTGTAGTTAGATTCCGCAATGCGCGCAGGTAGGCACTTGCAGGTGTCTTCGACTTAGAGGACTTCGCCGGTGCAGAAAACGTATAAACAATGCACGGCACTTGTAAAGACTACACTGATGCGGTCGAGTATATGAAAGACGAGGAAGTTGTTCATAATGTTGGTTTTACTTGAGTTTCAAAGGAATTATCATGACGCTGGCTTTGTATTCGGAGCGTCGGTGTTGGCAAAATATCACAATACAATCCGTACTCTTTAGAACTGTATGTATATATGAATGAATGTATGTATGTATGTATGTATCTGCCTACTGTTGATCAATACTGTTGTAATTCTTGAGAAATATGTTCTGAATTGAATAGTATGTTACGAGCGGCATGTATTATTAGATATAAAAGAAACAGTTTAAAAAGACAATCTTTTTGCAAAAATGGCTTGAGTTACAACTTATTTTGGTCATTGTACTTGGTGGTGGAGGATTACGACAGGTTGTGAGGTCGATTCCCAATCGACAAAATGTAATATTTAATATTTTCATTTCTCCGTTCTGGTGTGAAGGCAAAGCGCGGGGCTAAATTTCGTCACTCAACACCCTCAACTTGAAAGATAATGACTCGAGTAATATCTAGGTTAAACAATGTTTTAAGATATACAAATAGATAATATATATATATATATATATATATGTACTCGTATATAATATGTATGTATGTCAATCTGTAAAGCGTTTAGTCCATCTGCAATTTTCAATTGTACATGACATCTATTTAGCTTTTGAGTTATGTTTTAATTGGCTAAGTTCCAGAGATACAATTAATTATAACAGATGTAGCAGGTGCAATAATTGAATTATAGTGTAATTAACACTTAGTGGCTTAGTGATTTTTCGATTCGAGATGGAAGTGAGAGGTAAATCTAAGAATGTGTGAGTCATTATAGTTTTAGAATTTAGGTAATTTACCTATAAGAAACGCAGCGCGGATATGTTTTTTATTTCTTGCACTAACCTAGTTTAGAAGAAAACTGAAGTTCTTTTTAATGAGAATATTTTTCCAAAAGCATTAAATAAAAATAAATATATTTTAAATAAATAATATGGTACAGTCTTTAGTTATGTATATTTTAGTTTATTTAATATATATGTTAGTTATATATACATAAATTTATTGTGCGGACACAAGCATATATTTACACAATATACAGGTAGGTTATAAAACCTCCTTGACACTTTCCCCTTCAGGGCGAGTGAAGCGTCGCGTTACCATGGCAACCACTTTCCATGGCTACGCGTATTGGTCGGAAAATTCAAAATGGCGACTATCGATCGCTAAGGGTGGCTCAGGGGATGAGGCGTGCTAAATTGTGCTCAATGTACTGGCATGTCAATGCAGGGGTAAACGATAAAACGCTTTGGGGGAAAATTGAAAATGAATTTATAAATCTGTAGTTGCCACTCGAATTTAGTTCAATTTGTATTGAAAGCTAAAAGTTATGTATATTTTGATATGTTTATTTTGGGTTACTTCACTCATGACATTAGAAAATATATTAAAGTTAAAAGATGACAAACGTAATAAACACCGGTCGGTAATTATTATATTATGAATTATATTTTTTAAAGTAGGTAGTTAAGATAGAAGTACAGAATATTATGGAATTATTTTCATTGATATTTTAACAATATATATTATCATATATTAATGTCGCGCCGCGTTGTCTTGCCACCAGCGCGAGGAGAATGAAAACAATTTATTCCCTCAAATGGAAATCGAACATACAACTGTCGCCTTTTTAGTCAAACGATGTCCACTACGAGGGCCTCTACCAATGCAAATACAAATTTGCATGTATAAATTTGTACAAGAGTAACTTATCATAATTTAAATAAATGTAAAGTTTAAATTTATCATTAACGGAAGTACTCCGTCGCGGAACTAAGGTTGATTGTCGTTTTGACATTTTTCGCTAGCGTATATTGTCAAGCTATATTCGGACGAAGCTAGAGAGATAGATTTACTAATAGATCACATAGAATATCTACATATCTATATATCAATAAAAGCCAAAGCTTCCAAGCCATAGTTAAGCTTCAAAGCGAAAGTGCTTTAAACTATAAAAAGTTTTAAATATGGTGTTAATAATATTGTTACATTGAAACACATTTAGGATCTTCCGGTGCGGTATTCTACGCTTGATTTAGCTTCTCTTCTCGAGCCATGTCCAAACATTTGTACAATAAAAATCACATGAAACTATAAAAACATTACGCAACTGAACGTGCAGGTGCATGTGGTAAAACAAAGTCGATTACCGCATAGACGGCCAATTTACGGCTTAACGTTTGATGTGGTGTTTTATCTGCTTAGTGGGCGTGTCCGCGATAGTCAAGACAATGATCTATATTTAAATATGTTAAGAGACGGCCACGTGTCAGGCAGCTGCGCGGGCGCACGTGCCGTGTATTTATACTATCCCGCCCGCCCTGCGTCAGGATCCTTGCTACTTACACTTGATAGCGTTACATCTTTTACTTATAGCCATTTATGATACAAAAATACTTTACTAGCAATATAATATACACTCGTCAGAAAAATTCTTTTTACGTCAAAGTCCATTAGGTTCTATATGAATATAAGTGCAACAAAATAGCGTCAAGCTGTTATTCACTTATAGGCAACGACGTTTCTTTATATTTTTTAACAAAAGCCAAAGGTCACATTACAAATATTTAGGATTTTTGTGTATTACGCATATTAAGGACCACCCGAAGGCATGTATGTAGAGGTTGATGACAGTAGACGAGGCGGAACAGGTATATAGAGATCGCTATGATGAGATGAGAACAGTATTCCATATGAGGCCGGTGTTTTGGCGTGAAGTACTGTCTCTTTCTGTTGATATCCCCTAGTTTCTCTGACGCCAACTTGGCCTTGCTTTCCAGATGATAGCGATACTGGCAGTCATTCGAACCACTAAGGCCCAATGTAGATGGCGATACGACAAATGGGGTTTTTTTGTGGTAAACGCGCAAATTTCTGTCTTCTTGGGATTGATGTAATCAAGTTCCTTTCACCTCGTGAGAGTCGTGGAGACATTCACGAGGGATGCCTCAACTGAAGGCATAAGATTATTTCATCACATAATATATTTTCATCGTCAAAATAATGTAGAAATTGTAAATCAAATAATTTAATGGTAATAATTATTTGTTAATTTTATGAATTGTATTAAATGTTTAAATATTACAATTTGATCAATAACTTTATGTTAGAGTGTAGAATTTGCTATTATATATTGACAATGCTTATTTTTTTTTTAAATTAATACTTTCAAATAAACATTAGGCAAACAAGAAGTAGAGCGAGTGACGGAAGAAGTCGACAGGCCGGACGGCAAAATATGAACACCGGGAGGGATATTAATCTACTCAATTATTATGAAACTGACGCACACTACGACACATGTCTTCTTTGTCGCATCCGTCCCGCAGGGCTGTCGGCTGGTGATTAGAAGGAGTTAGGGTGATAATCCGCGATGAACATCTATGAAACGGTGATGACAATAGTATTAGTCGATGCGGGTTAAGATAATTGTTGTCGAATAATTTATATACAAGAACGATGGATATATTATTCTTACGAAGTAGTAATAAATAATAATGAATTCAGTCGCAAAGTATTTGTAATTGGAAACAGCATTTAAAGATTTGAAGAATTTGAAGATTTGAAGATTTATAGATGAATTTACTAGGGAGCATGTTAGATAAAGATAAAAACATATACACAAGTAACTGAACAGAATGTGAGTCGACTTTATACTCAGCTTTGAATTCTAGATCAGCCAGCTTAATAGCCAATTGGTTACTACGATAATATAATATAATAAAGATATAAATAGATATATATATATATATACGTTATTATAGTATAATAATATAAAGTTAATAAAGCTCATGACTTATGCTTACCCTGCCTCATACGAGATGAGTACTAGATCTCGCTATCGAGTAGTTTATTTCTAAACTATTTGCTTTTGTCCATTTGTGATACATATTTGTATAGACAATGGACACTAATGTAAGAAAGCACTTCTATCAAGAATTTGACAAAACGTAGTATGTTAGTATCGACAATAATAAACATATTATTGTCGATTATTTTAATTTGCAACTAACAGGTTATACATATTGAGAAAAGGAGATTTTTAATTTCTGTACAAAGTTATTTTTTTTCTAATCTCGAACTTTGTCGCTACTGTCTCTCAGTCTTAGAATACTTTCGATCCAAAAAAGCTTCACATGTGTCTCATTGGGCGCAGCCCTGGTCACTTTCCACTCTTAGATCGGTCTATCCGAAGTGAGCGGACAGGTGTGGCCGGCTGCCGAGCATTTTCATACAAAACTAACGTTTCACATATAAAAGGCACTTCCTTTCATCCCACAACCTACCGTCGGGAATGCCCATTAATTTGCCAACACAATATTTTTAGTTCGCGGCTCGCGTGTAATATATCGTGCCCACGTGTCCCCGTATGTCGCCCGCCGAACGGCTGCGTCAAATTATTTTCGTTCATGTCACAAGATACAGCGCTCATCTGGACATTTTTCCTTTAAAAATCACAGCAGTTGTGGGCTTAATCACGCGGGCGCATACCGCGCTTCCGTTGGAAAACGTACACCTATTTTGGAACACACAGTTTATTATATTCAATTTGTATCTAACAAAATTTATTAACTTATGTATCTTTTAATTGAAGTAAAATGTTATCATTTAAAATTATTTATTATATTATAAAAGAAATCCAACTTTGTTTGTATAGTTTTTTAACAAAATTTATAGGAACACTTTTTTTACTTTATAATTTTCATAAAATTTGCAGTTTTCATTTAGTAAGATGTCTAATTGTAAAATTCAAACAAAGCGACGCGTGAAAAGTACTGCTCTACATTTATTCGTGGCATAAATAATATTTTCACAATAAATAACACTCGACTTCTAACTCGTCGAGGATATTAATAATAATTATCTACAGGAAAACGGTAATATCATATACAGATATGTGACTGGTGGCCAATATAACCGGTGAGGTAAAATAAGCTAGCTATTATAATTTATAAATATTTCATATTGCATAAGGAAGTTATTTATCAATGACAGAAATGTCCTTATATTTATAGTAAAATTGTAAAATAGTTTTTTTTTGAGGTTAAATAAATATCTATAGTCATCAAAATTAAACATTAGTTGATTTTTTTAATAAAATTTTATGTGTCAATAAATATTTGGAGATTGGAGATGTGAATTATTTAGAGACATATAACTTTTTTGTGTTACTTGTGAGGTAGTTCACGTAAGCTTTCTGGAACTAATAGTTTATTTTTAATGGCATGTCCTGCATGTAGTGGATTATTTCATTGGACGTATTAAATCTAGGCAAATTAGAGCGTCAATCATATTTGCCAAAGTTTATCCCGTCGCTTTATAACGTTTGTATCGTGTTATTTATAGCAGGATAAGGTTTGGAATAAATTAAGCTGCACTCCAGCCAAAGGATGAATATATTTTTTATACCAAGTTGAGGTAACTTAGTGTTAAGGCACTCCGTTTCTCATTTTTGGCCGACTTCGAGGGGCATTCCGTGTTGAGTGGCGAAACTCAACGCTGTGCTTCATCAAACAAATATTAATTATATAAATATCCTCGAGTGGAAATCGAACCCACTCTCTCATGTTTACAGTCACACTTTGAACGCCTGCGCCACGACTGGCCTCAATAACAAAGGATGAATAATTCAATGTTGTTCAATAAAAAATAGTCGACAGTAAATCAGTGTGGTTAATGCGTTGCGCACTCGCATAGCACGTCAAGTCACACATCGCCGACAACTGTTGTCTGGTCGTCGCGACAGCTGTGCCTCACTACACGAACACGTATACATACTCGAACATACTTCCCACTCACGGATTTGAACCCTATCCCAACGTAATAATACTTTATTGCCACTTGCTGGATATTAAAATCTAATTTTACATGTTTTGTAATTGAAGACACCTAAGGAATCGCTGCTCGTTATTCGTTAAGAAAACTATGTGTTTATCGCCAAATTTATTTTTGTATCTAACGAATATTTACTATGTAGATGATTTATACGCAGTGCTATAAACAAGATTTTGTATATAATATATTAACTAAAATATTTTCAAACTATTATTACAATAAGTATATATATTTATCAAGTAATTTTTACAAGAGGCCAGTCGTGGCGCAGAGGCACAAGCGTGCGACAGTAATCGCGACAAGGTTTAGTGGTTCGATTCCCACTCGGGAAAATGAAATATTTAAAATTGTCATTTTTTCGTTCTGGTAACGATGTAAAGCGTGTCGGTGAACTTAGCCATTAAACAAGCAATTCCTCCAAAATTTGGCGAATATTGGGGAAAGAAGTGTCTTTGAACAGAGTGTAAACACTTTGTAGGTTCCCAGATTCCTTCTGTCTGCTGCTGCTGCTAAGCTAAAAAATAGTTTTATAGAATGTCTACCAAATTACTTTCACGTACACATACATTGTAACTACTCGACATAATATGAAAACGATAAGTAAATAGAGAAGTGCTGGATAGAATGAGTCATTAGGCGACTCATGTCAGGCGTCTCGCCGTCATAGCTGACGACGCCTGCGCAGGGGCTGATTTATTTGTTACATTCGTAATGTCTTTTATCTGTTTGGTAAGCTCGTTTGTATCGATGTATAGTACATTTGCTCTTATTTGTGTGAAGAAAAATACTTTTTTGTATGTTACTCTTTACTTTACTGAAATAACTCATTCTTACTCAAAATAGACCAAGCCCTTCACGCTTCCAGCTTCACGCTGTATCTCGTACACAGCAGGGTAGGCATAGAGAACCTACTGTTAAGACACTTCGTTCCCCAATTTCTATTGAATTCTGGAGGCATTGCGTGTTGAGTGGCAGACTTCGACGCCGCGCATCACATCCTTGTGCCGCTGCGCCACGACGGTCTCTACTCTACCACACATCTAAAAAGCAAGTGTTAACCAAGGTCTACAAGTAAATAGATTTCCGCGATGGGCTAACGGCTTAGTGAGATCCATGCAACGTGTCCGCGAGTGGCGCGCGCTAGTTCGTTATTAATCACGCCGATCATAATCTGTTCGGCGTCGGCGCCGCCTTCTGTTTGTATAATCGCTTGGTACAAGTGTAATGGTATAAACGATTGGGATAATAAGTTGCTATTAAGTAGCAGGCAAGTCGTGGCGCAGTGGTAAAAGGGTTCGATTTCCATTCAGGGAAATTAAATACTTAACATTTTCATTTCATCGCTGGTAACGAGGCAAGTCAAGAGTTCCGTCTGCCCCTACTGTGCGCTAGATACAGCGGGAAGATAAAAAATTAAGTAGAACCTGGTATATTTATTATGTATCAATAAACAAATAACTAAAACGAATAATTTTGACTTAAATGGCAAAGATATGTTTTTGTGAATGAATTAAGTGTGATGTTGAACTCCACCACACAAATCCCAATGCCTCCAGAATTCGGCAGGAAATGGGGAACGGAGTGTCTTGATACTCCCTCTGCCTACCCTGCTATGTAATTCTTATATGTATCTATGACTAATATCATGGATGTGACATACAGATAACCATTCAGTCCAATATTAGTATTTACTTTGGAAACTATAAAACTAACTCACTTGCGCCACCCATTCCGTTGCACGTGCGCGTATTTTCTCAACAAGTAGAATTATTCGCCTCGTTCGCCGACCGCGCCGGCGTATACTGTAAACTATATATGACGTGTTAAAAAGTTTCGATGTTATTGTTTATATGGGAAGTGTATAAGTGGACTAGCCTCGATGAGAGAAGCTTTCAGTTTGGTTTATGAATGCAAATGAAATTTATATCGGTTTATATAGTGTAAACATATGAGGGATATGAAAACGTGTAAAATTTTAATATATATATATATTTTTAACATTCTTTGCAGTAATTATTTATCAGAAGTTTGGCGAGCGCTTAAAGAGATTTTTGTGTTTTGAAATAGTTTACAGTAAATTTGAATGGTTATAACGTATTATTTTTATAATAAATATGAGAATATTGGACATTGTTCTTATAACAAATAGATACTATAGATTTTTCAAAGCCCCATATTGTATTCTGCATAAAGCAAGGTAGACAGAGGGAACTCAACGTTAAGACACTCCGTCCTACACTTTCTTTAGAATTTTCGAAGCACTGTGTGTTGAATGACGGAACTCAACGCCGCGTTTTGCCTTGATAACAGAGCGAAGAAATAAAAACATAAATAAATAAATAATAATTCATTCCCTGAGTAGGAATCAAGCCCACAACCGTCGCGTTTACAGTCACGCCTCTGCCACTACGCCATGACAGCCTCTAACCTAATATATATATGAATAATTGAATACAATATTGTAAAAACATTGAGCACATGTAAATTTTGTACAGCATTTTTCCATGCATCAATAAACACTGATCAAGAATAACGTTTCGTTTTATTTTCTCTATAAACAAAATCTATTTAATTATACGAGTTGGTAATATGATTTGCTTGACGAGGTACTGTGTTGCTCCAAGGGGGGAAACATTCAGATACAAATTGGCGCGCGCATGTCGAGTAATTTGATCAACGCTCTTCCCTACTATTGATATCAAACGAACGTAATGCGAACTAAACAAATAGATATTTATATGGCATTTTTTTATGTAAAACTAGCAACCGACACTTGGTTTCACTCGTTAAATTTAACCTTTATTATATTATAGGTAAATTATAAAATATTTACATTATACAAATTATAAGTCATGTGTTATTCTGATAGATTCTAAATTCGTTCAGTAGTTTCAATAACTTTCATATTTATAATATTACCTTTACTTTTTCATTTTATGCAAGTATATAAAAGATAAATTTTAATGATTCCTTTCTAAAACTGCTGTTCCTCAATAATTGAAATTAAAAGATACATAGAAACTGCACGTGCATAGTTTTCATTAGACGAGTGCCACTTAATGAAACCTTTTTATTAGATTGGTGAGGGCGGCTCTACATACATATACAGCTGCCGGTCTTCTATCGTATACTTGTATGGGTTTTTAGTTTGTCTTTCCCCAACCCGTATGATTTATAAATCGATTCACTTTAATTGGATTAAATTGGTGAATGTCTCCAATGAGGGTATACTTGTATTCGTTAAATGGTATGGACGTGTAAAATAGTGACTGAAAGGTGAAGATGACATTTAAAATGTTTTTTTTTTCTTATGAATATGCAATGTATTAATTATTATATGTTGTAAAAGTAATAATAAAGATTGGATCGAAGTGCCTTAACACGCAGATTCCCTCACCTACCCCGCTACATACAAGATACAGCGTGAAGCTAAACAACAAATAAACAAAATTTACGGTTGAAGATACAGGAATGTGTGCAGAGAAACGGATATTTGCGCACTATGAGCACTCTCAGTGCAATTTACATGTAACGCCAGAATGGAAAGTGACGTGAACTCGCTCTAAGTATCACCCGGCCCGTAGCACACGCATGTTGATTTTACGACTCTACATAAATTTAGATATATATATTGACATGACTTGTGTTGTATTTTATATCTGTGTTGTAAATTATATCTGTGTTAAATAATAAAATAGTAGTGAAATAGTACAGACGTGGCACAGGGCCACAAACGTGCGACTTGAACGTGACAGGTTTTGGGTTCGATTATTTTCGCTCTGGTGTCGAGGCAAA
This sequence comes from Heliconius aoede, assembly GCA_037355905.1. Taxonomy (NCBI): domain Eukaryota; kingdom Metazoa; phylum Arthropoda; class Insecta; order Lepidoptera; family Nymphalidae; genus Heliconius; species Heliconius aoede. The sequence goes on along the minus strand of JBAIZZ010000108.1, from coordinate 493,362 downwards.
ATGTCAAAAAGTAATACACACAGATAGACAAACGTGGCTAGTTTTTAACTATTTCCTTAACTTCCTTCTACTATAGAGCAATCCATTAATTTTGTTATACATATTTTCACTAGTTTCACTTTTAAGTTTTTTTAGTTTCTATCGACTTCTGACAATCTGAGGTCTATGGATATATTATAATATAATTAAGATGTATTCGTTCATTACTGTGAACGCATAATCCTGCATATATCTTAAAATCAATAAGCGTTTAATTAACTCTTATTTAGATTGCACAAATCCGATCGGATGTTCGTATAAGAGCATGAAGGATGGAGTTTTTTAATTACGTTATTAGAGATTTTAGTCGAATTCCTATTTACAGTTAGATTTTAATTAAAGGATGTTTACTCTCTTATATGTAGAGAACTAGCTAGATATCAAATTTGTATTCATATATATAGGTAAGGACTTGTTTACGTTAAAAAATATATTATATATAATAATATAATATAAATATTATATATATATATATATATATAATCTTGAATTACTTTAAATATCTATCTAGTATTTACACAATAAAATGTAATAAAATGAAAATATCTAACACTTAAGTAGGTAATAAATGAAAAAGTATAAAATTTTCTACAGTTATACTAATACCATACAAAAATAAAAGTAGATATAACATGAAAGAGAAAAAAAAATCAATATGTTTTTCTCACGATACATGTTCCATTTCCTTGAGACCGGAAATGGGTTCACGTGCCATTCCGGAAGTCTACTTTTCGTTGAGTCATAAAGTCTACATAAGCTAACAATGAATTATTTTTAGTAGGGAAACAGAAAAAAAATACACATTGTATATTTATGTATAATACTTGCATAAAAGCTTTAGCTGCTCTATTATGGCCCTCTGTCAGAGATTCAAAATTTTCATTATTTTCTATCAATGATTATAAGGCTAGAAATTCTTACATAATTTATAATTTCCTTGTTTCTTATAGTTAAGCTAAATTGTTATGACTCCACATCATATTTTGAACTTTAGAATATATTTAATATATTAATGGGAAACGCTTATCAAATTTTTTTACTTATATTTCAATATTTTTTCTAGTTTGGCTTGACTTTAAATTTTTATAATTTTTTTTGTACTAAAAAAGTTAAAAAAATATATAAAATTTTGAAATAATATATTAGTACAATACTGAATATATATAACAATACAAAAAAAAGTCGTACGTTAAATCGTTTCGTCAACGTCTGCGTGTTAAAGCTAATCTGATGATTCTCGCATCACAGCGCCCAGTGTGATTGTATGACGAGCCTGGATCACTGACACGTTGTATCAGATATGGTAATGTTGTGTTGGAGGGTAGTTTTTATAAAATGTTTATGTAACACGTAATATTTATTACAATAACTAAGCGTGTGGCTCAGTGGCTCAGTGGCTCAGTGGCTCAAGTGTGCGACTGTGGACGCGGCAGTTGTGTGTTCTTCGCTCTGGTGACGAGGCTAAGCGCGGCGTTCAATTCCACCACTCAAAACGTAATGCCTCCAGAATTCGATTGAAAGTGGTGAACGGAATTGGAATGGCGGTAGAAATGGGAACGTACTGTCTTAACACTAGGTTCCCAGGTACCCTCTGCCTACCCTGCTATCGATCGATTTTATTTCGAAAGGATCGATTTTATTATCAAGTACGTATATTATTATCTTCTAGAACGTACCGCACATAAAAAGGTGCAACGATAAGTTGAAAATACATAGATGTTTAGCACATGACTGTGATGTCCGGAGCCATCTCCCAGCGGTCAGATCAATATTTACCTTGACAGGATGTTTACTCCGCGTATAAGGGGCTAAAATCTGAGAAAATATTTAAAGTACAGATATTTAAGAGTAAAAGTAAACTTTAAAAAATACATCAAACTAAAATATGTATGTACTGTTGTGCTCATAATTTTTAATGAAATTTTACTTTCATTTATTAAAAAAAATATGCTTCACTACATAATCACAAGGAATCAGCTTCACGTTGTATCCTGTGGTTTTCCACATAACTAGGAATTCATGATATATCACTTACAATAAAAAAAAATATTACAATCGGTTCAGTCCAGTCAATATCTATTTTTACAGAAGTCGGTTAAAAAATTTGATCTTTTGTCATTAGATAAACATTTTCCACGACAAGGAAGTAACGTGAGTATGAAAAATAATTATACTCATATTATTTTATTTATTCAATATTATATAAGGTGAGAAAAATAACATAAATAAATGAAATCTGTAAAATATGAATAAAATACAAATAATTGAGTTAACATTTAACATCACATATATACAGATATTGTTTTCTCTTCCATATTTCTTATCGCACGAAGGAATACAAAAACTATGACATGTGTGACGTTATCGATGGCTTTATGCCATTGATAGTTTACAAATAAATATATAGTGTGGATGCTGTGTTTTGGCTTATCGCGGCGGAAGGCGCGCTCTTGACCTCTGGTGATAACGCTCCGTAAATAGTTGAACAGCTGGTATTGTTGTAGATACAGTAATGTAAATATATATTATAATATTATTATAAGTATATAATATAATATATAATAATATATAGTATAATAATAAAATTTACATAACTTATGTCTGATGTAATAATTGTAATGCAAAATTATTAAATATATAGTACGTATTATTTAATATGTATGTATATGTATATATAAGTTTTATATAATTATCTTTTACGTTTAAGAGTCAAGAGTTGATTTTTTTGACGTCTATCACTATTACGCACACTTTCAATATCTTATCTTTTCAAAATATTTTACTTCAACCTATGAATTTTGACACTTAACAAATTTGAGTGTGCAGATAACGAAAATTTATTATACTCGGTCGATAAAGTGTTCCAGTATTAGTAAAATAAAAACACTATTTTTTTGAGGGGTTTTTTTTGTACAATTTGTTCTGACTATAATTATTTTTTGTACACAGAAAAAAATGAATTTTATCGTAAGATCTAAGAAACATAATCATGAATACAAAATAGCAACGATCTGTTAAAAATAATTATGCTATAATATAATATTTATCCTTTGATACAAAAAAAACACTAAAAAAAAATTAAACAAAACGTAAAAAAATAAAAAATTCAAACAACGCGACCCTGCCAGGATTCGAACCTGGAATCTTCTGATCCGTAGTCAGACGCGTTATCCGTTGCGCCACAGGGCCTGTGTAGACATATTATAAAATATGTAATCATATATCGTAGTAGTATAATTAATATTACAACTATTTCACTATATATTTTTAACGGAGTACAAATTATACTGTTAAATACATATAAATGTATACAGAAATGGATATATATTATAATTATAATTAGTTTTAAAATGTTTTATTATTGTAATAGATACATAAATATAAAAAGATGAGTATAATAATTCATATAAGAATATAATATTTTTATCTGTGGAAGATTTAAGTGGCGATTGCATGTTGAATTCAATACTGTCGCGTGTGCTCGTTAGTGAGCATTATTCTCGCACGCGTCGCCACTGTGGCGACAATTATGAAGTATATAACTTGTATTACACATAAATGATATTTATCTATATTTAAAAATCCATTGTTAGCTGTAAGTATAATTTACAATCTTTAGTCTTTATAATCACTAAGAAAAGAATATTGAGGCAAGTCCGTGACGCAAGGGCATAAAATGTGACTGCAATCGCGACAGGCTGTGGGTTCCATTTCCTTGCGAGGAAATGAAATATTAAATATATTTCGTTTCTTCAATTTAGCGGTGTTGAGTTGAAAGTGAGAAATGGAAGTGTTTTTAACAACTAGGTTAAAAATACATATTTTAAACATATGTTTTATATTAGGTTTTATTCTATTTATACTACAAATATAACGTAAATAACGAGTCATTCTTAGTATAAATACATATTATAACTGAAACTAAAAAAAAGGTTCCATACTTTTATAGCGATTATCGACACGTTATCTTTAGCTTGAGATAAGTTTCGTTAACGTTTTATTATTACGATTCTTTTGATATTTTTGTGTTGCTATTTTTCATACTATAAAATATATCAGTAAGAACATTATGAACTATAAATTACTGCGACAACAGTCTTTAGCTATCAACTTGTTGACGCCTCGCCTAGCGTACATGTCCACACTTTCGCCACTTATCTCGTAAAAATTAAATAATATGCGGTTCACATATAGAACAACCTTAGAAAAATAAGAAAAAAAAACATGTTATTTTGCGACGAAGTACAAAAAAATACTATTTGTAAATAAATTTGTAACACGAAAAAAATAAAAATCATTAGGGTTACAATCATTTTTATTTTTATGTTTGTGAAATGTGAATAAATAGCACTTTGAAAAAAATATACATTAGATAGATTTTAAAATCGTTTTAGTACAGCGTAAATATATATATTTTTTATTTACTAAGGAACTCAACGCCGCACATTGTCTTGATAAACGTACGAGGAGTTGAAATCGAACCCACAACCGTTTACAGTCGGTAGCTATGCTAAAAAAACTATGCTGATAGAAAAAATCTTTTGCTACGGTGTAAATACTAAGACCTCATTTTAACAGCGTCTAAATATTTGCCACTACAGTGGTGTTAAAAGATTAGGCATCGGCCAAACTAAAGTTTGAGCGTTTCGAAGTGCTCCATTTTAAAGATCAAATGACATTACTTCCGCGTACAAAGATTTGTTCTCAGAATATAAATGTATAATTTACAATAAATAGCTTATAATATTATAAAATGTGAAAAGGAGGTCTTATATATTATAATAAATAAAAGTGATCTCTTCCAGGCAACCTATTTGTAGGAATCGATTAAGAAGAAAGGTTGTGGGTTCGATGCCCACTCCAGAAAGTGAAATATTTATTTACTGCCGTGTGTGGGACACAACGTTAAACCGATTAAGAAAAATGAGTATGGCGCGGTGTAAAAGTAATTATTAATTTATGTGTTGAACACTAAATATATATAATACTACTTTTTATCGTAGAATACTTACGTAAAAATGTTTTTTTTTTAATATTTTTGTTACGATTTCAAATATATTTTTGCTAATTTGTATGTAAATAGGTATGGTACCTTACGCCATAAATTGAAGACCAACTTTGAGGCGTGAACAGAAAAATGTGTCACGTGGGTGAATGTCCGTGTGAAGTGTAAATATTGATCTTTCAAGAAAGCCAAGCCTTCGCGTCTTGGACGACTATACAGTCGTTTTACAGTTTAATTAGAAAGTTTTAGGTATTAATAGTTATTTCTTACATTATTTTAAATACTTTTATGTAATAATTTAGATTATTATTTCTTGCCTGATATGAGGTAGGTCAAGTATAAACACATTCTTCTCCCTAATTTCTACTGAATCCTGGAGACATCGTTTGTTGACTAGCAGGAGCAGAAAATTTTGTCAATACCTCGATTCGCATTTACAGTCAAGTTTATTAATATTTTTTGCAGTTCTAATCAAATTCTGTCTAGAATATTCTAAAAATTCGGCGGAAATTTGGCGGAATTGGAGTGTCTTAACGTTGGGTTCCTTCTGCCTATCCTGCTATTTGCTTAATAGGATGGTACCTATTACCTGGTGCCTACGGCATAAAGCTTTTTTTTTAAATATTTCAAAACATCTTACGTAGTAATATGAATAAAACTTATATTACAATAATTGCAAATCAAATAAGACAAGCGGTCATATTATATATTAAATACTTTAGAAAATATTTCACTGCGGTTGGTAACGGAAGTATGCGGGTGTCACATGTCCGGCGCCAGACAGACAGTGCTTCAGGAAATGTGAGCCTCAGGTATTAGCGGGTATTGCTAGTGTGAGAATGAATAGGGAAATATGTATATTTATATGATTAAAGACACTATACGTTTTCACCATACATTTTAAGAAATTTGTATAAAAATAAATGTCAGTGACTATTATCTTAGAGAAAATTAAATAAAAAAATCAGCTTCTCACATCAGAGCCAAGAAATGAAAATATAATTAAATAAATATTCTACTTTCTCGAATGGGGATCAAACTCACGACCAGTCCCATTTACAGGCACACTTAGTACACACACACTTAGTAGTGCCCCTGCGCCACGTCTGGCCTCAAATTTTGTCAATTAATTAATTTAATAAAATCGTATTATTAATAACGTCAACATACAAGTGGGCAGTTGTATGAACTAATCGACGCGACTGGTGTCTGATTGTCTCATCCCTAATGCATGCACATGGCATTGCATCACTTTTCCGCCCTTTCAGTACTTCCAATATTAACCAGCATAAGGTGACCACCTACCGTCACCGCCATCCATAATATATGGTTCCCTGTACCAGTCTCGCTATACTGGTTATTTAGGTATACACAGCAGACTGTACAGCGCCATATGGAGTATTAGCGGGACACTTGGGACGTGCTGTAGTAAGGATTGGTTGGAATGGGAACAACTGTCAACTTTTACAAACAAATATTGTATTAGTCCATTTTTTTTACGCTTGAGTAATAATTTTTTTTTTTTAAATTTTTCAGCACTTGTCTTTACTAATTCAACCTAAAATTTTAAAATAGGTATCTATATATTCATTTATATTTATCTATAAATTAATTTGTAATTGAAATGTAAGCAAGCACTAACGTGTTAATAAATTTATAGAATATAATATAAATAATATAAAGTTACTACATATAATAAAATATATATTTTTTTGGCCTACCCAAAAACACCTATTTTGCAATATTTCCTTCAAAGATGATGATGACAAAAGAATGGTTTGGAGGTCGTAAGGCTTATATTCATCATAAGGGCTGTCCCTTCTAATTTCCGCCTCATACATTCATATCAGCAAGTTAATCAAAACGCACACTCGTCTGGCCTCAGTTGGGGACGGGGAGACGAATATATTCATTTCATCCACAATATTTGTACATTAGAGGTCTTGCTCCACTACCCTCTCTCACTTGACTCTATAGATCTACTAGCTCTGTTACTATAGGTTCTCGTAAGTCGAATCGCAAATAAATAAATTTGAAAATATATTATATAAACTCACTCAAATATTGTAATTTATTTTTCAATTGTAATGAAATTACATTTTTTTATTGAAAATTGTACGTTGAACGTATTGTATATAATATATTATATGAAAGTGTAATAAATGTTATAATTTTTATATCTTTGTACA
>JBAIZZ010000108.1:458575-486029 GCA_037355905.1 Heliconius aoede | reverse complement strand
ACCGACAGTACCAGGGTGATCCTATTCTAAGCCGGGACCACACGGCTACACTTTCTGTAGAATTTTCGAAGCACTGTGTGTTGAATGACGGAACTCAACGCCGCGTTTTGCTTTAATAACAGAGCGAAGAAATAAAAATATAAATAAATAAATAATAATTCATTCATTCCCTGAGTAGGAATCAAGCCCACAACCGTCGCGTTTACAGTCACGCCTCTGCCACTACGCCATGACAGCCTCTAACCTAATATATATATGAATAATTGAATACAATATTGTAAAAACATTGAGCACATGTAAATCTAGTACAGCATTTTTCACTGCATCAATAAACACTGATCAAGAATAACGTTTCGTTTTATTTTCTCTATAAACAAAATCTATTTAATTATACGAGTTGGTAATATGATTTGCTTGACGAGGTACTGTGTTGCTCCAAGGGGGGAAACATTCAGATACAAATTGGCGCGCGCATGTCGTAGTAATTTGATCAACGCTCTTCCCTACTATTGATATCAAACGAACGTAATGCGAACTAAACAAATAGATATTTATATGGTATTTTTTTTATATATAAAACTAGCAACCGACACTTGGTTGCACTCGCTAAATTTAACCTTTATTATAGGTAAATTACAAAATCTTTACATTATACAAATTATAAGTCATGTGTTATTCTGATAGATGAGATATACTATTGTAAAGTTTAATCTAAATTCCTTCAATAGTTTTTGCGTAAAAGTGGCACAAACATTCAACTTTAATAACTTTAATATTTATAATATTACCTTTACTTTTTCACTATATGCAAGTAAAAGACAAATTTTAATGATTCCTGTATAAAACTGCTGTACTTCAGTAATTGAAATTAAAAGATACATAGAAAGTGCACGTGCATAGTTTTCATTAGACGAGTGCCACTTAATGAAACCTTTTTATTAGATTGGTGAGGGCGGCTCTACATACATATACAGATGGCGGTCTTCTATTTGTATACTTGTATGGGTTTTTAGTTTGTCTTTCCCCAGCCCGTATGATTTATTAATCGATTCACTTTAATTGGACTAAATTGGTGAATGTCTCCAATGAGGGTATACTTGTATTCGTTAAATGGTATGGACGTGTAAAATAGTGACTGAAAGGTGAAGATGACATTTAAAATGTTTTTTTTCTTATGAACATGCAATATATTAATTATTATATGTTGTAAAAGTAATAATAAAGATTGGATCGGAGTGCCTTAACACGCAGATTCCGTCACCTACCCCGCTACGTACAAGATACAGCGTGAAGCTAAACAACAAATAAACAAGATTTACGGTTGAAGATACAGGAATGTGTGCAGAGAAGCGGATATTTGCGCACTATGAGCACTCTCAGTGCAATTTACATGTAACGCCAGAATGGAAAGTGACGTGAACTCGCTCTAAGTATCACCCGGCCCGTAGCACACGCATGTTGATTTTACGACTCTACATAAATTTAGATATATATTGACATAACTTGTGTTGTATTTTATATCTTCGTAGTAAATTATATCTGTGTAAAATAATAAAATTGTAGTGAAATAGTGCAGACGTGGCACAGGGACACAAACGTGCGACTTGAACGCGACAGGTTGTGGATTCGATTGTTTTCGCTCTGGTGTCGAGGCAAAATGTCAAAAAGTAATACACACAGACCGACAAACGTGGCTAGTTTTTAACCTCCTTCTACTATAGAGCAATCCGTTAATTTTGCTAAACATATTTTCACTAGTTTCACTTTTAAGTTTTTTTAGTTTCTATCGACTTCTGACAATCAGAGGTCTATGGATATATTATAATATAATTAAGATGTATTCGTTCATTAGTGTGAACGCAAAATCCTGCATATATCGCTAATCAACAAGTGTTTAATTAACTCTTATTTAGATTGCACAATTCCAATCGGATGTTCGTATAAGAGCATGAAGGATGGAGTTTTTAATTACGTTATTAGAGATTTTAGTCGAATTCCTATTTATAATTACATTTTTAATGAAAGGATGTTTACTCTCTTATATGTAGAGAACTAGCTAGATGTCAAATTTGTATTTATATAGGTAAGAAATAGTTTACGTTAAAAATATATATTATATATAATAATATAATAAAAATATTATATATGTATATATATTTGAAATTACTTTAAATATCTGTCTAGTATTTACACAATAAAATGTAATAAAATGAAAACATCTAACACTTAAGTAGGTAATAAATGAAAAGTATAAAATTTTCTACAGTTATACTAATACCATACAAAAATAAAAGTAGATATAACATGAAAGAGAAAAAAAAATCAATATGTTTTTCTCACGATACATGTTCCATTTCCTTGAGACCGGAAATGGGTTCACGTGCCATTCCGGAAGTCTACTTTTCGTTGAGTCATAAAGTCTACATAAGCTAACAATGAATTATTTTTAGTAGGGAAACAGAAAAAAAATACACATTGTATTTTTATGTATACTACTTGCATAAAAGCTTTAGCTGCTCTATTATGGCCCTCTGTCAGAGATTCAAAATTTTCATTATTTTATATCAATAATCAGGCTAGAAATTCTTATATAATTTATAATTTCCTTGTTTCTTATAGTTAAGCTAAACTGTTATGATTCTACATCATATTTTGAACTTTAGAATATATTTAATATGTTAATGGGAAACGCTTATCAAGTTTTGTTATTTATATTTTAACATTTTTTCTAGTTTGGCTTGACTTTAAATTTTTATAATTTTTTTTTTACAAAAAAAGTTAAAAATATATAAAATTTTGAAATAATATATCAGTACAATACTGAATATATATAACAATACAAAAAAAAGTCGTACGCTAAATCGTTTCGTCACAGTCTGCGTGTTAACGCTAATCTGATGATTCTCGCATCACAGCACCCAGTGTGATTGTATGACGAGCCTGGATCACTGACACGTTGTATCAGATATGGTAATGTTGAGTTGGAGGGTAGTTTTTATAAAATGTTTAGGTAACACGTAATATTTATTACAATAACTAAGTGTGTGGCTCAGTGGCGAAAGTCTGCGAATGTGGACGCGGCAGTTGTGTGTTCTTCGCTCTGGTGACGAGGCTAAGCGCGGCGTTCAATTCAACACGTAATGCCTCCAGAATTCAGTGGAAAGTGGTGAACGGAATTGGAATGGCGGTAGAAATGGGAACGTACTGTCTTAACACTAGGTGCCCAGGTACCCTGCTATTTACATATACTACGTGAAGCAAAAAAAGGAAGCTTCTTATAATTTAAGCTATAATTTAGAAAGGATCGATTTTATTATCAAGTACGTATATTATTATCTTCTAGAACGTACCGCACATAAAAAGGTGCAACGATAAGTTGAAAATACATAGATGTTTAGCACATGCCTGTGATGTCCGGAGCCATCTCCCAGCGGTCAGATCAATATTTACCTTGACAGGATGTTTGCTCCACGTATAAGGGGCTAAAATCTGAGAAAATATTTAAAGTACAGATATTTAAGAGTAAAAGTAAACTTTAAAAAATACATCAAACTAAAATGTGTATGTACTGTTGTGCTCATAATTTTTAATCAAATTTTACTTTAATTAATTAAAAAAAATATCCTTCACTACAGGAAGGAATCAGCTTCACGTTGTATCCCGTGGTATTCCACATAATCATGAATTCATAATATGTCACTTACAATAAAAAAAAATATTATAATCGGTTCATCCAGTCAAAATTTACGAGGTAACAAACATAAAAAAAAAGTCGAATTTTCTTTATTAACTTTATTTAATTATCCTTTTTTTAGAGAAGTCGGTTAAAAAATTTTGATCTTTTGTCATTAGATAAACATTTTCCACGACAAGGAAGTAACGTGAGTATGAAAAAGTAATTATACTCATATTATTATATATATTCAATATTATATAAGGTGAGAAAAATAACATAAATAAATGAAATCTGTGGAATATGAATAAAGTACAAATAATTGAGTTAACATTTAACATCACATATATACAGATATTGTTTTCTCTTCCATATTTCTTATCGCACGAAGGAATACAAAAACTATGACATGTGTGACGTTATCGATGGCTTTATGCCATTGATAGGTTACAAATAAATATATAGTGTGGATGCTGTGTTTTGGCTTATCGCGGCGGAAGGCGCGCTCTTGACCTCTGGTGATAACGCTCCGTAAATAGTTGAACAGCTGGTATTGTTGTAGATACAGTAATGTAAATATATATTATAATATTATTATAAGTATATAATATAATATATAATAATAATATATAGTATAATAAAAAAATTACATAACTCATGTCTGATGTAATAATTGTAATGCAAAATTATTAAATATATAGTACGTATTATTTAATATGTATGTATATATGTATATATAAGACCTGTTGTATATAATTATTTTTTACGTTTAAGAGTCAAGAGTTGATTTTTTTGTCCTCTATCACTATTACTCTACCTCTATCACCTATTCTCAGCCGTGTGGTCCCGGCTTAGAATAGGATCACCCTGGTACTGTCGGTGTCGTAAGAGGCGACTAAAGTACGTGTGGAAGAGTCACGTCGCCAGTAATGGCAACACGCATGGGCAGACTCGACCGGATTTAATACCACCCCCGGCATTTAAAACCGGCGTGAAGTAGTGGCCCTTGCCACTGCGTTTCGCATTAGGTAATGCCGGGCCCCGGTGCCCTTCATCTTCACCTTAAAGGCTGGCAACGCACCTGTGGCTCCTCTGGTGTTGCATGGGGTCGTGGGCGGCGGTGATCACTTACCATCAGGTGACCCGAACGCTCGTTTGCCTTGTCCTCTCCCATAAAAAAAAAAAAAAAAAAAAAATATTATGCACACTTTCAATATCTTATCTTTTCAAAATATTTTACTTCAGCCTATGAATTTTGACACTTAACAAATTTGAGTGTGCAGATAACGAAAATTTATTATACTCGGTCGATAAAGTGTTCTAGTATTAGTAAAATATTATAAAAACAGTGTTTTTTTAGGGGTTTTTTTGTACAATTTGGTCTGACTATAATTATTTTTTGCACACAGAAAAAAATGAATTTTATCGTAAGATCTAAGAAACATAATTATGAATACAAAATAGCAACGATCTGTTAAAAATAATTATGCTATAATATAATATTTATCCTTTGATACAAAAAAAACTAAAAAAAAAATTAAACAAAACGTAAAAAAATAAAAAATTCAAACAACGCGACCCTGCCAGGATTCGAACCTGGAATCTTCTGATCCGTAGTCAGACGCGTTATCCGTTGCGCCACAGGGCCTGTGCAGATGTTTTATAAAATATGTAATCATATATCGTAGTAATATAATTAATATTACAAATATTTCACTATATATTTTTAACGGAGTACAAATTATACTGTTAAATACATATAAATGTATACAGAAATGGATATATATTATAATTATATTAAAAATGTTAAATTATTTGTAATAGATACATAAATATATAAAGAAGAGTATAATAATTCATATAAAAATATAATACTTTTATCTGTAGAAGATTTAAGGGGCGATTGCATGTTGAATTCAATACAGTCGCGTGTGCTCGTTAGTGAGCATTATTCTCGCACGCGTCGCCACTGTGGCGACAATTATGAAGTATATAACTTGTATTATACATAAATTATATATATATATATATATATATTTAAAAATCTATTGTTTTTGTTAACTGTAACTATAATTTACAATCTTTAGTTTTTAATATTAATAACAAAGAAAAGAATATTGAGGCAAGTCCGTGACGCGAGGGCATAAAATGTGACTGTAATCGCGACAGGCTGTGGGTTCTATTTCCTTGCGAGGAAATGAAATATTAAATATATTTCGTTTCTTCACTTTAGCGGTGTTGAGTTGAAAGTGAGAAATGGAAGTGTTTTTAACACTAGGTTAAAAATACATGTTTTAAATATATGTTTTATATTTGGTTTTATAACGAGTAACATAAATAACGAGTCATTCTTACTATAAATACATATTATAACTGAAACTAAAATAAGGTACTTTTATAGCGATCGACACGTTATCTTTAGCTTGAGATAAGTTTCGTTAACGTTTTATTTTTACGATTCTTTTCATATTTTTGTGTTGCTATTTTTCATACTATAAAATATATCAGTAAGAACATTATGAACTATAAATTACTGCGACAACAGTCTTTAGCTATCAACTTGTTGACGCCTCGCCTAGCGTACATGTCCACACTTTCGCCACTTATCTCGTAAAAATTAAATAATATGCGGTTCGCATATAGAACAACCTTAGAAAAATAAGAAAAAAAAACATGTTATTTTGCGACGAAGTACAAAAAAATACTATTTGCATAAATTTGTAACACGAAAATAAATAAATATTTGGGGTTACAATCTTTTTTATTTTTATTCCACAAAGAATGTGAATGACACTTGGAAAAAAATATATTAGATAGATTTTAAAATCGTTTTAGTATAGCGTAAATATATATATATTTTATTTTTTATATAGTAAGGAACTCAACGCCGCACATTGCCTTGATAAACGTACGAGGAGTTGAAATCGAACCCACAACCGTTTACAGTCGCAAAAAAAACTATGCTAATATAAAAAAATTTTTGCTACGGTGTAAATACTAAGACCTCATTTTAACAGCGTCTAAATATTTACCACTACAGTGGTGTTAAAAGATTAGGCATCGGCCAAACTCGAGCGTTTCCAAGTGCTCCATTTTAAAGATCAAATGACATTACTTCCGCGTACAAAGACTTGTTCTCAGAATATAAATGTATAATTTACAATAAATAGCTTATAATATTATAAAATGGGAAAAGGCGGCCTTATATATTATAATAAATAAAAGTGATCTCTTCCAGGCAACCTATTTGTAGGAATCGATTAAGAAGGAAGATTGTGGGTTCGATGCCCACTCCAGGAAGTGAAATATTTATTTACGTTTATATTTTCCACTGATTTACACTGATTAAGAAAAATGAGCATAGCGCGGTGTAAATGTAATTATTAATTTATGTGTTGAACACTAAATATATATAATACTACTTTTTATCGTAGAATACTTACGTAAAAATGATTTTTTTTTAATAGTTTTGTTACGATTTCAAATATATTTTTGCTAATTTGTATGTAAATAGGTGGTACCTTACGCCATAAATTGAAGACCAACTTTGAGGCGTGAACAGAAAAATGTGTCACGTGGGTGGATCTCCGTGTGAAGTGTAAATATTGATCTTTCAAGAAAGCCAAGTCTTCGCTTCTTGGACGACTATACAGTCGTTTTACAGTTTCATTAGAAAGTTTTTGTTATTAATAGTTATTTCTTACATTATTTTAAATACTTTTATGTAATAATTTAGATTATTATTTCTTGCCTGATATGAGTTAGGCCTATCATTAACACATTCTTCTCCCTAATTTCTGCTGAATCCTGGAGACATCGTTTGCTGAGTAGCAGGAGCAGAAAATTTTGTCAACACCTCGATTCGCATTTACAGTCAAGTTTATTAATATTTTTTGCAGTTTTAATCAAATTCTATCTAGAATATTCTAAAAATTCGGCGGAAATTGGGAAATGGAGTGTCTTAACGTTGGGTCCCTTCTGCCTATCCTGCTATTTGCCGGATGGTACCTATTTCCTGGTGCCTACGGCATAATGATTTTTTTTTAAATATTTCAAAACATCTTACGTAGTGATATGAATAAAACTTATATTACAATAATTGCAAATCAAATAAGGCAAGCGGTCATATTATATATTAAATACTTTAGAAAATATTTCACTGCGGTTGGTAACGGAAGTATGCGGGTGTCACATGTCCGGCGCCAGACAGACAGTGCTTCAGGAAATGTGAGCCTCAGGTATTAGCGGGTATTGCTAGTGTGAGAATGAATAGGGAAATATGTATATTTATATGAATGATTCAAGTAAAAATAAAAATTTTAAGAAATTTGTGTAAAAATAAATGTCAGTGACTATTATCTTAGAAAAAAAAAAATAAATAAATCAGCTTCTAACGTCAGAGCCAAGAAATGAAAATATAATTAAATAAATATTCCACTTTCTCGAATGGGGATCAAACTCACGACCAGTCCCATTTACAAGCACATTTAGTGCCCCTGCACGTCGTCTGGGCTCAAATTTTGTCAATTAATTAATTTAATAAAATCGCATTATTAATAACGTCAACATACAAGTGGGCAGTTGTATGAACTAATCGACGCGACTGGTGTCTGATTGTCTCATCCCTAATGCATGCACATGGCATTGCATCACTTTTCCGCCCTTTCAGTACTTCCAATATTAACCAGCATAAGGTGACCACCTACCGTCACCGCCATCCATAATATATGATTCCCTGTACCAGTCTCGCTATACTGGTTATTTAGGTATACACAGCAGACTGTACAGCGCCATATGGAGTATTAGCGGGACACTTGGGACGTGCTGTACTAAGGATTGGTTGGAATGGGAACAACTGTCAACTTTTACAAACAAATATTGTATTAGTCCATTTTTTTACGCTTGAGTAATAATTTTTTTTTTGTTTAATTTTTCAGCACTTGTCTAAGCCAACCTAAAATTTTAAAGTAGTTATCTGTATATTCATTTATATTTATCTATAAATGATTTGCAATTGAAATCTAAGCAAGCACTAACGAGTTCATAAATTTATAGAATATAATATAAATAATATAAAGTTACTACATATAAATAAAATATATATTTTTTTGGTCTACCCAAAAACACCTATTTTGCAATATTTCCTTCAAAGATGATGATGACAAAAGAATGGTTTGGAGGTCGTAAGGCGTATATTCATCAGAAGGGCAGTCCCTTCTAATTTCCGTCTCATACATTCATATCAGCAAGTTAATCAAAACGCACACTCGCCTGGCCTCAGTTGGGGACGGGGAGACGAATATATTCATTTCATCCACAATATTTGTACATTAGAGGTCTTGCTCCACTACCCTCTCTCACTTGACTCTATAGATCTACTAGCTCAGTTACTATAGGTTCTCGTAAGTCGAATCGCAAATAAATAAATTTGAAAATATATTATATAAACTCACTCAAATATTGTAATTTATTTTTCAATTGTAATGAAATTACATTTTTTTTATTGGAAATTGTGCGTTAAACGTATTGTATATAATAAATTATATGAAAGTGTAATAAATGTTATAATTTTTATATCTTTGTACAATTATTCAATATATATATTCCATATATACAAAAAAAAAAATATGACGGAATGAAATATACAAAATAATAAAAATAAATAAAAATAAAACTACAAATTGATGGCGTGCAATAGTAGGGCCTGGTGTTACGGGGAGAACGAGAGGCGAAGTAATGAAACCTTAAATCCCTGGTACGGACTGGTAATCCCATGACGAAGAGTTATTCCGCGCAGGGGTGCCAGTTGGCCGGACCTAATGTGGTTTAGTGTTTCATTTCACTGTAAATTGTGTTTTTATTCACGTCATGTTGTTTTTTCGGCATAATCCCATTAGAGTGGTGCCTATAGAGGTTAATGGATAGATAAGAAGCTTGTTTTTGTGTTTTTTGAACGGATGTAATCGCCGTATTTACCTATATATATATATAATATATTTTGTAATGGAAATACAAAAATCTTATGGTTTATCAATACGTGTTGCAACCCTGGCCGGTAAAAGCGTGCAGTGCCGTGGGCGACGCACGTGCAGCCTTAATGAGAGCCTGGCCGCGGCCATCTTCCGAGCGATCAATGAGTGGGACGCTTGTTAGTTTTGTTGTTTTGAATTATGTATGTAGTGCCGCACGTCTCCGTAACTATTTTAATATAAAACGATACAGAAGAAGGACTTTGCAATTTTGTTACACGTTGCAAAATAATGTCCGATTTGCTTATGATTTTATGATCGTTAATAATTTCCACCTGCACGCATTAGTGGTATATTATTACATAAATTATATTGTGTAACATGCTTTTATTTACGCTTACAGCAGGGTAGGCAGAGGGAAGTGTGAAGTGTTTAGACACTCCGTTCCCTATTTTCCGTAAAATTCCGCAAAATAGGTGGAAAATAACGGCGGTATATATTTACATTAAATTATTATTATTTACATTAAATTATTATCAAAAAAATGTTAAGCTTTAGAATTTTTTTTAATATCGTATATTAAATTATAAAACATCGTTATATATTTTTGTGATAAAAAAAAATATAATAATATATGAAATGGAAAACCTCGCAGTCGGTAGGATTCGAACCTACGCTCCCAGAGGGAATCTGATTTCTAGTCAGACGCCTTAACCGCTCGGCCACGACTGCTACACATAGTTAATTGAAATGACTTCATGTTCTCGTCGCTTATATTATTACCATTGGATATGCTTGTACATGTAGAGAGTATAATATAAATATTTTTTTATGTGATGTTATTATATATAATAGACCGTCGTGGCACAGCGGTACAAGGTGTGACTATAACGCGATGGTTGTGGGTTCGATCCCCACTCGAGGCCAATTGCCCTCAATACAGTCTTTAACTCCCATAAAAGAGTATTTTTTTTATTTAATTGTTTGTTTGTGATTTAGTATAGTGTAACTATATGCACTGACATGCACATGTAACACCATAATTTAATTTGAAACATCTAACTGACAAAAACCTCAATTTTTTTATTTGTAATGTGTGTTAAATTAGAAAAAAAAATTGTGATATTATAGCTAATATTTTTAAATAGTTTCTAAGTTTATATACTTATTATATATATATAACTATTATTTTAACATATGACAAACTGCAATAGGTATTTGTCAATACAATTCCGTTCAAATAGTCCGGTCATGCAACATGTACCTATTATATTAGCTGAACTTAACTAAAAATAGTCCAACCGCTATAGATAACAGTAGGTATCTTTAATTCGCATACAATGCACGAGGTGACTGGGGCACCACTTCCGCTGCACGAGGACGTCCACATAAATATCTAAATGTAATTTGGATGATTTTTTTTTATATTATGTATCTAGTATTGTGTAGGCACAGTAGGTATTGTTGTGTCTGCAAAGTGATTAAAACCACAAAATAATCTGTTTATTTAAAATTCCTATAAATGATTTATTACAAAATCCATTGCCTACATTACAACATGGCATCACACCGCCGCCGCCGCCGCCGCCGCCGCCGCCGCTATTGTGTTGTGTGCGCTTGTAAGCACAATAATGTTCGTCTAACTGTAAACACGAGCAGACCGATGTAACGCGTACACTGTAGCATACACAGCGCGTACGTAGGTGCTATAGGTAGGTGCTATAGGTGCTATACGTGCTATACAGTGTTACCTCGTCCAGTGTTTTACGTAAGTGATATTTACGTAAGTATAGAAAGGCTTATACGTGATTGTGTGTTTTTTAAATTTCACGTGAATTGGTGATTGATTTTGTATAATTTTATATTTGTACATTAACGCAACAGGTTGTGGGTTCGATTTCTAATTGACGAATGAAATATTTAATATTTTTATTTTCTACCCTCTGGTGGTGAAGTGCAGCGTTCAGTTCTAGCCTGCAACCACATACCAACACCACCACGGCTCCAGAGTTCGGCGGAAGGGGTAGGTGAGCTCAACACTAGGCTTACTGTGCCTATCCTGCTTCTTTTTTTTGAAAGCCGGATATAGCGTGAAGCTGAAAAAAGGCTTCCAGCCTAGTTGGTAGGATAGTTTTCTATGTTTTTAATACTTCCCTAATGTCCAAACAGTACTTAATTTAAAAATGTAACAAGGTATTTTATACAAATACAATGTGCCAAATATATGAAGAACCTAAAACCACCTGGTTTTGATTAGATCCATCATCCATCGGCTACTAGGAAGGACTATACATGATAATTGATAAACTAGATATAATTATTATATACAGATAGCCACATATGTATAATAATATATGATAGATGGGTACTTATATACATTATAAAACTTTTAAGCCAGTCATAAGCCGGAGACTCACTCGAGCCCAAGGGAAATATGCGCGTCGCCCTTTACACTCTTTGAATATTTAAAATGTAACGTTTCACTCCCGACCTCCACGTGAATATAATAGTAGTTTTGACTTCTGTGTACGTTTCTTATGGTTATTGAATATTAAATAGTAATTCGAGGGTGCATACGTTAGTTTTGTAGGGTTTGCCATAAAACTATGTGAAATACATGAGAAAATTCAATTTTTAGAAAAAAAATAGTGTAAGATAATTTCGATGAAACGTTTAACAAAAAAAAAATCGCATATTTTTTAATACAGTTTCGTAGAAAGAGTGCATTTTGAAGTTAATTTGAAAGCTCATAATATATAGCATCTATTTTTTTAACATTCTTTGAGTAATTTAAATTATTACGGTTATTGAATTAGAAAATTCAAAAAGTCACTCACTGGCCGTAAATATTTTATTATTCACACACAAAGTTCACATTGGGTCTATTAAAGTACAAATAATAGAGAGGAGTAGAGTTTCGTGAAAGGTTAACGAGTCTGACAGGCCCCAAATCAAAGTTCAAGTTGTAACGATATGTCGCAACTTATGTATACATACAATAAGTATGACACTAAGCGCGCCTGGTGTCTTGTTCGATTGCCTCTAAAAGAAATTAACTATATATTTAAACTTTATATTTTCGTTTATTAGTTCTGATGTCGATGCAAAGGTTGACTTCCGCCTCTCAACCGGCAGTGCCTCCTGAATTCGGTGGAAAGTGGGGAACAGAGTGTCCTAACGCTAGGGGGATCTGCCTAAATTGGTGTTCGCAGGATACAGAGTGAAACTAATATAATTTGATTGTATTTTTAATATATCACATATAAATAAAAATATAATTTCATATATTAGTAATTTGAAGTTGGCGCTATATCGCCGAGTAAGAAAAACCAGTGTCGAATTTCTTTCTAAAAACCTATATAATGAGTTATTGCTTAACAAAATTATTATTTATTTTTCTACACAACTACCATGTGTGTGGACAATTTATTTATTTACTTTACAATATTCTTCATTCATTACTTTCCTTTTTCTAAAGAGATTTTATACTAGATTTCGAAAACCAACTCCATTGAAAATTGAATCCATAAGTACTGTCTAAATAACTGCCGACCTCTATTTTTTTAACATTTAGCTTTACATTATTTAAATATTCTTCTTTGCCTAGTTACTAGACCGGCAGAAAGTGAGGAATGGAGTGTCTTAGCACTGTTTCCTCTGCTTACGTGATGCAGCGTGAAAAATAAAAAAAATCATTGCGTAGCCCTCATTTCATATGTAGGTATAACCAATTCACAGAAGCGTACTTAATCAATAAAGAAATATAGATAAGATACTATAAAAGAAAATGTGTATTTGTACTTTATTGGGGCTAATGTTTTGTTTTTCGTTGTCACAGTACGTTGAGTGCGTATTTAGTACGTCCACCTGGCAGACACTTTACAATCTTAAATAGACTCTAATTATAACCAAATATGTATATAAAATTTTAGTTATTTAAGCGGTTTTGTATATAATATAAAAAATATTGATAAAATTAAAACGAAAAAAAGAAGTGGCTTTTGGAAAATTTATACATCTTGAAACGTTTGAAAAACGAACAAATAAGTTAATATACAGAATGTTGTCGTTGCTTGTCATAGAATTTTTTTATTGTAACGATATTTTTGTTTTTATGACATTAAGGCTCTACTTGAAAACAATAAAGTATTTCAAATGTTCAAAATTTAAAATATTTTGTCATTTTAAAAATTAAATTATCAAAAATGAACCACAAAAGCCACACGAATCTTAGCATCATAATATATATTTTTTGTTTTCCATTCCTGTTTTGACATTAGTATGTCAAACGTCGATCATTTAGGATGCGCGAAGGCAAATAAACTAAAAACTAATAAACTCTAAGAATAGACAATCGTTTATATTTCCATTTTCTTCGCTCTGGTGTCGAGGCAAAGCGCGGCGTTTGGCGCTCCGTTCTCTCTGACTACTACCGCTAGAGATAAAGCGTGAAGCTAAAATAAAAATAAATCAACATAACCCTAAGTCTCTATTACTTTGAATTCTTATTCTTATTGTTAACTTATTGTTAAAGCAATACGGCCTATTTTACACAGGATATATTGTAAATGTAGTCAATATAAGTTATAGTGTACACGCTCGGTGACATGACATCTATTGTTTTGTTGTATAAATGTAACCACACAGCTACCCGCAATGTGCGTTATTCACTTTGTAAGTAAATCTATCATTCTGCGCTCCAGGTTTTTTTATACGGTATTCAGTAGTGACACATACATAATATGTTATGTTATACAAGTATTCATTGTAATATCACCATGTTTCAAAACGTACAGATTTACGTATTTATTTGTATAAAAATTATAATTAAATACATATTTTTCGTATTTCGTATACCGTTATGATTTCGATTCCTATTCGATGAATTTTAATACATTTTAAACACACGACATTTAAAATAAAAACAACAATTATAAGGTAAGGTAAGTGATTATAAGTAAAATTTTCAACGTAACTTATTAGATTAGCAGTGCTTCAGGGCGTTATCAATATTCTTATCAGAGTCGGTGCGCTCACACCCAGCAAGTGCAAACACCTGACGGCCCACCTGTCGCACCGCCGTATCTTAGAACCTATGATTATAGTGATAACACTAATAAATGATATTTCCGTATGACAAAATACGTTCACGTACACTGATATTTCAATTTAATTTGTTATTGTCATATAAAATAATCAAAAACAGAAACAGAAAATACTAGGCAAATATTTTGCTTATGTAATAAACTTATGAGGTAAAACCTGTTTATTAGTAAATAAGGTTGACTCAAGCCATATTAATACAATTTGTCGATAAGCACTTGTGTTACATTTAATATTTATAAATAGTAAACAATTTTATTACGCAGAGTTCACGTACCTAACCCCTAACAACTATGTACAATAGAATCTGTAAAATAAGTATTTTATAAATAATAAAATATTAGAAATGGATATTCATAAAAAATCACTTTAAGAACTCTAATATGTTTATGTGAATAGTTTGCGTGTCTATTGGCAGAATTTAACGCTGCTTCGACATTGGAGAGAAAAAGAGAAATTAAAATTTCATTTCCTCTAGTGGAAATCCAAGCAACAACTTCTCGCGTTTACAGTGACACGCTAGTGCCCCTGTGACACGAGTGGCCTCTTTATATCCAGACATAACGGTACGTATCGGAGTCCAAGGCCTGTAACTAATTTGTTTTAATACGTAAAAGATAACACTACATAGAAAATAACATATATTTACGTATATATGTTAAGTGCGCTCACTAATTGTACTGGTTGAAGGTCGGCGCGGTGGTGCAAGCACACCTGTGTAATCGCATTAGTGTTATCAGCGATAGCTTATCAGTACGAGATCCAGTTCAATTTCTCATATACCTTTAGTTATTTTTAGGTATTTACCAGATTATTTTACACACTGTATCCCGCATACGTTAGGCAAAGGGAACCTAGTGTTAAAACACTCAATTCTCCACTTTATAATTTTTATTTGAATGATTTAAAAATTTTTTGTATAGACATGTACGTAAAAGGGACATTATAAATATATATCTATCTTTCTATCTATCTATATATCTAATCGCTCTGTATTCCGTATTTTTATTTCGATTTTAGGAAAATATCTTACAAACATTACCCTAAATATTCAATTAAAAAACAAAAATATTTTTTAAATGAAAATGATGCAGTTCTTATCAGAATTAATTATTTACTTCATTCTCCCACAGGCCCTGTGGCGCAACGGATAACGCGTCTGACTACGGATCAGAAGATTCCAGGTTCGAATCCTGGCAGGGTCGTATTTATATTCCGCATTTCTTTTTTATTATTGCAAATTGTGTATTATACACCAACAAGTTATACAATTACAATAGATACTTAATTAACTGTTCAATCGTGACGTGACGACATTGAAGTTATGTTTGGTCAACAAACTAAGAATAATACCATCTCAAAATAACATCTATATCTATTGAAATAAGACACAAATTACATTGTTGTTGAGCTAATTTTAATATTTCTCAAACAACTGCCGTAGTAACGCCAGTTAAGGTATATTTTTGATTGATAATTTTTAGCTTTACTAAAGTTTACCGGGCGCAGCTGATCAAATATTGTACTGGAGTGATAATTGGCTGTGATGCAATCGCGCTCACATCCGTTAACATGACTTTTTCTAGGTTATTTTTTAATAATGCTTATATTTGATAAAAACAAAATTGGAGAATGGAAAGCCAATAAATACTATTTATTAAGTTACAACTAAAATTCTACTTTATCTTCACGTTGAATCTCAAGATAGGCAAAGGGCGACACATCACTCCCAAGTTTCCGACAAAAGCCAGTGTCATTACAATTTTGAATAACAGTTGAAAGAGCTATATATATTATAGATATAGAGATATATATTATAGATGTTTACTTGCGGCCAGTCGTGGCGCAGGGGCACGAAGTGTGACTGTAAAACCGACTGGTTGTGGGTTGGATCTCCACTCTAGGAGATGAAATATTTATTAAAATTAATATTTCCATTTCTTCGCTCTGGTGTCGAGGCAAAGCGTGGCCACCAGAATTCGGCAGAAAGTGGCGACGGAGTGTCGTACCGCTAGGTTCCCTCTGCCTACTGTCTTGTGTGCTGGATATAGCGTGAAGCTGATTTATTTATATATTATTTTATTTTTATTTACTTATAAAAGTATGTTATCTTTATATTATATATGTTTGTATCCAAGATAAAATACGGATGCGTGATTTACAAATTACAAAAAAAAAAACAAATAGAATATATCATAATTATTTATGTCATCATCAAGTGTATGTTAATTTAGTTGTTTATTAATTATTTTTGTTGTAGTTATATTTAAAACAGCCGTTTATATCGAATGTAACTTCCGGTGTTATTTTGCTGTAAGTAGTCCTAATTCAAGTTTCATGTTTTCCCGTTCAGGTTGAAATTTCAGGGAATCCTTACTTAGTATGTATCGTAAAGAACTTTGCCCCCCCACATACTCTGTATACTATATTTGCCACGCAGTTTTGGCTGTGTATTGTACATTTACTCAGTAGCTAAATATTTTTATAATATACAGATTTTTACACGAAAATAGAATTATTGATACACAAGAAGTAAATAAGAGTTATCTTTAACAGTATTTTGATTTCTACTATTTTCTATTAATTGTGTACCACTGTTTTTTTTTACACGATTTTTTTGTAACTGGCAATTTTTTCTTCTTTGCAATTTAATAACACCTGTTTGAGAGACTCTGTATTTATAATTACTGTTGACAATCGATTGTATTCAATAAAAAACAGAGATAATGTAGTAATATTATTTTATTTATCTTTTGTTCTATCAGTAGTTATACAAAAATCAGTGCGAGTGGAAGGTAGAAACATTAAATTTAAACATGTTGACAATACTATTATTTGTGACGAGGTCTATACATTAGTTGCCAAAATGTATCAGTTAAGAAATAGTTCAATATTTTACAAATGAACGTCTCATATAAACAAATTAGACAAATGTTATTTATATTTAGTACTTCATTCTTTACATATTATATATTTTTTCGATCTTTAACGATACAATTTGACCACTGCATCTGCTACACCTCTCCAATAACTAAAACTATAACAGTCTGTTCAAAAAATCATAATACACCATTAAAAGAATTATTTAATAAGATAATTAAAGCATTTTCACCTTATATTCAATATAAATCATAGATGGTTCAAATTTTATAATTTTTACTAAAAATTTTTTTTATATTTATATAATATTTAAAACATTTTTACAAACAATATTTACATTAATTTGTGCTGGACGCATTTTTATAAATTAATAATAAGAAAAATTATTGCGTTCAGCACATACAATAATATTATAATCTATAAGAGCAACGATATCGCCATGCCTTTACCAATCACACTCATGAATTTTTAAAAACTTAAAATAAAATTAATATACGCAAATCAACTCTCAATTGATTCACTTCTTTGATATAAAATGGAAGCATCGTTTTAAAACTAAGAGAAAATTATAAATGATTTTTTTTTGTTATATTAAATACTCACGTCGCAGGAAGTGCCTAAATAATATGTTTCAAAAAAAATTATAAATTTTTGTGAATATAATTTGGAAAAAATCTTAGATCTCGCAAATTACCCAACATAATTATTTACAAATCCCATTACGTACATCGAACTAAATTAATAACTAATAAAGCTTTTTACATTAACAGTAAGTATAACAAAACAAGCCGTCACGCGTCACCCGCCGACGGCGCGCGGCGTCGACGTCGGCGGCGGCGTGACGGCATGTTGCATTGCAATTCTTAGTCTTTAGCGTAATGCCACCAAATAATTAAATAATTGATCTTAACGAGATCGTGCATAGGATATCATCGTGAGATGAAGTTCACTGGAACTGATGCAGGAGGCTCCCGGTACAGAGGCAACTGTTCGTACCATGTTCCTGTCCTACGGAGCGTAGCCCTTGCATCTCGAGGTATATTTGATATTCACCATTAATACAAACTGTCCTTAACCCTAAAGATCACCTAGCACGACGTGGGCCTGTCTGGTTGATCTTGCTTTTCAGGAGTCTGTAACAAATAGAGAAATTCGTTAATCAACAAGTTTTATGTACATTTTTGAGCAATAACTAAAATATATCATGTAATTATCACCAGTTAAGTAATTGATTTTAATTGGCAATTGTTACTAATATATCGGGTGGCACATGCGCATCCCACCCTCGTCCGGCCATCTGTCACCGCATATGCTTCGGTGATGTTTTAATTCATTAAAGGTTTGGTCAAATAACGTCATGGTGCAAGTAATTCCACCAGGACTACTTTAATAAACGCCGATTTCCCAGAACTATTATCCGTCACGGTTGCAACTAAAGGTAATTGCAACGTTTTCTTTGGGATATCCAAGTTTGAGTGCGTGTTGGATTACTGCTTCCCGTCCGTGCACATCCGCGATACAGCTGAACGGCCGCACGTGGCTGTACCCTATTTACAGACATACCAAAAGGGAGAGCGCACATGTCCCGAACGGATTGGGACTTTGCGAGAGCGAACACGTGAAATCCCTTTATGAGAGGAGCATTGTCGGTCGTGTAATGAATAGGTACATTGCATTTATTTAGCTATCTGCCACCGGCGCCGTCACGTGTGCGCACACGCAGCTGTGAACGACCGTTACCCGCACAATGCCCTCGATCGATCGTCGATGGAATCCGAGCGATCGGCGAAATCATTGCTCGACTGCACGTGTGCGGACAGACCGGGACGAGAGGCTTGCCAAGACATTTCGCGATGGAGTTGCATTGTCTACTCGTCGCCGGCTTTGCCGATTTATTAGTTCGAAGAAGCGTTGAGGTGATCGTAAAACTTTCACGTGAACAATTTATACGCACAGCGCGCGGAGACAAAGATATAAGACGAGCCGGCGTGGGCGCGGGCTTGGGCACCTGGCGGCTCGTTAGTGATGGTGTCGCGCGTCGCGGCCGCGTATACTGATTGTCACCGGAATTTATTTTAGTATAAAACCTCCTGCCCTAATATACATACAATATTACCAGAGTTTGGAGCAGAACTATTGATATGGTTGGAGACGAGATCTGTTCAATGTAATTTTTTTTTGTTGTTGATAATGAAATACTAAATAGTGTAATAAACATAAGATGTTAATCTTAATACTACTTTATACAGAAATTAGGCAAAAGAAGTAATAAGTAAAATGTAAGTGATATGTAGGTACCACAGATACCAGGATTCTGTAAAGCGGCCGTGGGAGCCGGAGGGCAGGCAGCTGCGAGAACTATTTACGGTCGCATCTTATGATAGTTGCCGTGCTGTATGTTCGTGACTGAGGTTTGTAGCACACAGTACGGCGGCCGATGTTTCTCGCGATAGCGCCGTAAAATGCCGCCTCACGACACTCACGTTTAAGTCAAGAATTCCAGCACGATCACCTCGAGGCTGACTTTTTTATCGTTTTCTTTTAAAATTGATCTATCCGACTCAATCAATGTTTACGATCAATAATGTTGAGACTTTAATGTCCTTGGAAATTTGTATATTCAACATTAATATTCAGGAATGTGGTTAAATTACACAACATTCCGGCGGTTCCTGCAGAGCGTGGGCGTATTAGTAAATATCATAAAGTTCATGTAATGCGGTATTGTTGACGACTCCTTTAGATTTAGGTTTAGCTTCGAATCAATCTAAAATAGATATTTATGGTAATTAATTTATGGTTGTAATCTTTACATAAATGATTCAAGAATTCTTTCTATTTTATTAAAATTACTCTACATTTTAGTCTGGGCGTACTAAATTAACTAGTCATTGCTATAAATTTTATACAACGCCTTGCATCTCTTAAATCACGTTTGTTTTGAACATTTTCCCGGGATCTAGCAACTGGCAGTGATTATAATTTACGCAGCTTTACAAGTATTAACGAGCAAGTATCGCGGTGCTTGCAGGCGCTCGTATAAATCCTGCGAGATGCACCTGCCGTCCGGTAACGCTCGGCTTACAAATGTGATGCATTTATAGCAGTGCTGATCTAATCCTCGACCAATAGAGACTTAACGATAATTACATACTGGCATAGGTGTACAGTAATCATCACGCAGGTGTCAATAGGAATGCTAAATGAGGCACCATGAACGTCTTGAATATTCAGATTGTGTGTCAGTACACGGTCGTTTACGCGGCGCCGGCGCAGGTGGCCGCGCTTCAAGGCTGAAATTCAAAACAGCCGTCACGCTTGCCTGAATAGCGGTCTAGATTGTAACTTCATATTTACCTATTCTACTATAGTTTGTTGCTGTCGTGATTTTTTTAAATGTTCAATAGAATTCTGTATAAGCCATAAAAATTGTTAGTAAAACGAACATAAATAGAATGTATTTCAAATGTGCCTAAAATTCTATTTAAACAGTAATTTATTCTGTGACGTGAATTGTGAAACTCTCAGCATCTCCACTTTTACCTTCCCCCGCTTGCGAAACACGCAGGTGCGCGCGCGCAAATACATTGACACAACTGATTTCATTAACTTTTCATGCAATTCTACCTATGCTAGTAAATTCTATGAAGTAATTAATTTAAAGATCGATGTTTATTTTGAGCTATAGTTATAGAAAATTTTAAGTTCGTAATAATGTGTTCGCTTAATTTCATTCAAAATGTATTACTCACCATGTGATTAGAGTGATGTGTTGTAGGTTGAGTTTTTTCAGCAGGGAGAATGGTATTAGGTGCTGGACGAGGTCCAAGAGGCCGGCGACGTGGCCTGGGTGGTGAAGCGCACGCAGGCGCCAGGGCGGCCTCTGCGTCAAACTGTCCCACCGCAGGATGATTTTCCAATGCCGACTGTAGATCGCAGATGTAATCAATGACATGCTGGATCACTTCCAGTTTTGAGATCCGCCTATTCTTTGGCATAAAAGGCACCAAGTCTTGTAATTTGGAGAGGTACATCTGAATTTCAGCATTTTCTCCATCCCGATGCCTCTGCACCCGTCCGCTGGCGATTGCCGGTACGGACGCTCCGGTTGCGCACACCGCCGTTATGGCTTTCATCGTAATAGACACTTAACACGAGCACTAACTAGTAAGCGAGTCGCGGCGCGTGACGCGTACTACACGGGTTGCGAGCGAGGAATGAGGAGATGAGCGGTGCGACGTGGTATTTATGGGTGCGGGTGGGGCGCGGGGCGGGCCGGGGCGAGCCAATACGCAGAGGGGGCGGCGAAGCCTGATTTTCCCATGGCGGCGGCGCGGTGCGGCGCGCGCTGCGCTGGGCGGCCCTGGCGGCCCTGGTGGCTGGTAAAGGCCGTTGCGCTCGAGACACGCACTTTGTCCTGTTTGTTTTGAGACTTCATTTCATTTGTTATGCATTTATTTCTTCTTATGACTAATGTAGGTGGGCTAAATATCTAGCTGTTCAAATGAGACCTTTACAAAGATATATATATATTTTATAATTACCATAAAATAATCTGCGAAGATGGTGGTTTGTAGTTATTGATATGATCCTAATGAGTTAAAAATTAATTATAATTTATGTTATGTTATTGTGGTAAAATAAGTGTTATTTGTCATAGACTCGTAGTTTTGTGTCGTTTTCTTTAAGTGAATATAAATAATTTGTAAGTATGGATAACTGAAAAATATATATATACAGAAAAAATCTGTAGTTGTAAAGATTGTTTGATGTATACTGAATAGCTTTACATTGTTGGTTCTCTATTGTTGTTTAATCAAAAAAATAATATTTTATGGTCAACATTATGCCTCGGAACATTCACTATAAGGTCCAGTGGTCTTAGAAGGTGCAGGCTGTGAGTAGAGCTATTTGAAAAACGTGGAAAAAGGAAGCAGGAGGGTCAACGGCGAACAATAGCCGTACGTGACGGCATCCACTTGACGCGCCGACAGGTTCGGAGGCTGGAACTCACCCAAGGTAAATCAAGTAAAATCGATCGTTTGAATTATAAATTGTTAATGCGTGACTATTGAAACGAATGTATTTTTTAGATCTTATAATATTTGAGGAATTAAAGTGAAGTCAAGATAATATCGTTCAATTTCAATACTCGTGATAGCTGTTTCACATCTCGTTTGGAAGTAGAATGAAAATAAGTGGGAATACATAGTTTCTGAGATATATGTAAAAAAAAATCAGCTTCACGCTGCATCCCGCACACAGGGTAGGCAGAGGGGACCTAGTGTTAAGACACTCCGTTTCCCACTTTCGGCCGAATTCTGGAAGCATTGCATGTTGAGTGATTATATGTACCTATTACAAAATGCGAGGCATGCACGAAAATACAGAAATACATTGTTCAAAGAAAAAAAAAACTAATAAGTTACAACTCTATTATTATATTATGTAAATTAGGTATAAGAATAAACAGTCGAAACATTTATTTGTATAATGATAAGGCATTTAGTTAAAGCGTTAGGCCATTCCGGACGGCCACACAGAAATATTCGAAATGTCTCTCTGTTATTAACAGAGAATGTAAAAAAAAAAAAACAGCAAAAAGTCACCTTGGATCCGAGTGAGGAACTCAGGTAGTAAATTGCTTTATTTGAATCGGTCGCCATTATTTGATGGTAAATATGCCATTTGAGAAATTACTTTGTCGATGTTTGATAGGCTCTTAATAGGGGTTAAATTACGTTAATGATTGGTATTTTTTGCAATTAATTATAGAATAGCTTTCTTAATTATTTTCAATTCAATTTCAATTTTCAAAGTTTTAAGATGTAATTTTGCACAGCATCGTTCTATTAGGACTAAAAATTAAATGAAATCTGCTTCACGCTGTATCCTGCACACAACGGGTAGGCGGAGGGAACCTAATGTCAAGACACTCCGTTCCCCACTTTGTGCCGAATTCTGTAGGCATTGCGTGTTGATTGTCAGAACTCAACCAAAACTTTTGACACAATTAGACCAAAAACTATTGTCTGACTGATTTTTAACATATTTTTGTATATTATATATATTCTAGCATGATGAACAGAGGAAGAAGAGGTCGTCGTGGCGCAGTGGCACAAGGGTGCCGCCTGCAAACGCGACGGTTGTGGGTTCGATTCGCACCCGAGGAAGTGAAATATTTCTTTACGTCTATATTTCCATTTTTTTTCGCTCTGGTGTCGAGGCAAAGCGCGGCGTTGAGTTCTGCCACGCAATGCCTTCAGAATTCGGCAGAAAGTGAGGTACACTCCGTCTTAACACCGATGTTCTCTCTGCCTACCCTGCTGTGTGCGGGATACAGCGTGAAGTTGACAAAAAAATATGAACGGAGTATTTTAATTTTAGATGCTTTCTGCCTACCCTGGTTAATGCGAAATGTGTTAAGCTATAAAGAAAAAGCAGTTACATAAGTATAGTAAATAAATTCAATAAGACGAATGTACAGGTAAAATAATATGTTATCTTGATAATTGCGTTCCCGTGTCAAAACGTGTTTTCATGGCTTCCAAGGAAATTAAAATTGTTCACAGATATTTCATTATTGTCCACTCACGTTTGGACACTTTGTCTCCTTCATCTCGTATCGAAGCACCTTGCAGTCCAATTTGCTATGGAGTGTCTATTGTTTAAAGACTACAGGTATCGTCCTTTGTCAGATTTACAGACAAAACATAAAAAAAAAATATAAGACGTGTACACCTCAACAACTTTTAAAGACATTATGTCAAGTGTTTTTGTATTATGTCGAAAAGACAATACGATTTCGTCGTGATTTTTGTTCTTACAGGTGTAAATTATTTACGGTGGCTCTCTAAATTTTGAAGTGCGAAATCGTAAAATTTATTATAGGCATAGGATATAATGCAAACGGAAATTGTTATTTAAGTCGAGTTTTGTGTAAGAAACAAATATATAAACTGTAACTAAGAATAAATAAATTTTGAGGTTCATCAATGGCGCAGGTGCATTAACGCGTGACTTTGAACGCGACGGTTGTGGGTTCGATTTCCACTCGGGGGAATGAAATACTTAATATTTTCATTTCTTCATTCCGGTAACGAGGCAAAGCGCGGCGTTGAATTCCGACACTCATCACGCAATGCTAAAAAAATTAGGCAGAAAGTAAGGAGTGAAGCGTGTCAATGGGGAAAGAAAGCTGTTAATACTAGGTTCCTAGGTTTCCTCTGAATATATCTGGTATGAGTTAAATACAAGAGGAAGCTAAAAAAAGAAACAATATTTTTTTTTACACACATAAAATGAATACAACGCTTAAATACACATAATATTTAGTATGATATAACTACTGATAAGAGCATGCTATGCTATGATAGAAGAACTTGGTTTATTAAGTCGAAACCAAAGCAGAGAAAATTTTTCATTTACTTTCCATTCCAAAAAACTAATACTATCTTAGGATGAATTAACTTATATACACACTTCGATACAATATAATAAAATAATATTTTCTTTTGAATTCCATAAAATTGTCACTAAATTACAGGTTAACTTAAAATGTGATCTGTCATGATCTTACATATTTAATAAGATATATAAAAACTATTTTTTTTATATATTTCTTAATATTGAATATGTATTTAATATACATATGAGTATATATTTACAAATGTATTTTAAGAAATATAGTATATGTTATTACTATGAGCTTTACTATGGATATTTAAGTTGACAAAAGCTACATTTACGAAAGTATGAATCACTTGTAATTACATTAAAATTAAAAAGACACGGCGTTTTATATTCATTTATACAGTATTCGAGCGTGTTTCATTAAGGTCTGTGCATTAGACGCGGGGCGGAGTGCTTACGTTGGCCCGCGTGGGAGTGCCGGGCGCGTGCCGCTCCCATTGCGAGCCACCCCGATCGGGAACCCGATATCCATTCATTTCCTAATAAAGCAAAATATAAGACTATTGATTTGTACGTGAAATTATTTCGTTAGTTTATAATTTAAATATTTGCACGCTATACCTTGAATTGAAAACTATTTTAACCAGTATTGGTGTTTGGAACCGTTTTGTATAATAAGTTTTCGAAAAAAAAAATTGTTTCATCATTCATTTAGTGTCTTATAATTTCTAAATCAATTTTCAGAATTGCTGTTAATTATAAATAATAGAAATAAAATAAGATCGAAGTCGTAAAAGCATATATATATTGGTTTGCCGTTATTACTCTGTATTGACTGAGTAAACAGTTCTATACACCCTCCGGTCCCACGGGAGAGCGCGAGAAATCCCTTAATTCGTAGCTTGCAGGTGCGGGCTCATTACGCGCTTTTCCGGCACGTGTCGGCGCGTGTATGGACGCGTATCTACTATTGTTTGGGGTTCGAATACGGTGCACGCACTTAGACAATCTCTTTGATCGACATAGGTCAACAAATGTTATTATGTATTATACTTTTTGCAATATTACATTACAATCAGAGGTAAACATATTATGCATATAAAATATATATGTATGTAGAAACACACACTATTTCAATGGTTTTTTCATTTGTTTTCAAAATATTACATGATTTTTTCGGGCAGAAAATATATTTGTATTTTATTAGATTCAGTTAACAATATTTCTATTTCTTATAACATTTTGTAAGACATTCAAATTCTTCATACTAGATGTTTATAAGTATTATTATAGAACTGTATTTACTATTTTTTTTTTAAATTTAGTACTAATGACTGTATAACTAGTACTAAATTTTAAATACATACAAATGTTAAACAATAAAGGTGCATGTAAACAAATATATATAAAAATATTTGTACGGCCAATTTTCTCAATTCTTATGGGAATGGTTAGGTTCTCGTGTGAATAAAGATCAGCTCGGCGTGGGAAGCCGCCCAGGTCACAGGTCGTCGGGATAATTGTAGTGCTTGGTATGTCTGCGCACGCGCACCTCACCGGGACGCCCTTATCGGTTTTTATCTTTTATTTAATCACCATCGTAAATAAAGGCAATTCCTTATATGGTTAAGCATATAATGCTTATAAGATTAAGTATATATGCTACATTCATGTAGAATGATAAAACTGTAATTTGTAGTAAAAACAAATTTACTTTATATTATTAAGAGAGAATCTTAATATATTTTTTCTGGTTTCTGAATTTGTACTAGTGCGATCTATGGAAAGAATTTTAAATATGCTGTTTTTTAGGGTAATTAGCTTAACTTGTCTCCAGGAGACCACTATTTGGTTGATAGATTATTACGAAATGTACTGTAATGTGGCAAGATAAGATAAACAAAAGCGTCTTTGTTTTAAGTCTGTTCTGTGCATATTTTAGTTGATCACTTAAAAACGTAGGGTACATGTAAAAATTTATCGTTAAATTGATAATATTGCGGTAACATATTATTTACGGTTAGCTATTTCATTATCCTTGTTATATGTTTTTTATATTCAAGATTTGAAAAAAAAACAAACATTCTATACTCAAAAATTAATGATTAATGGTTTTTAATTTGATATAACAGTTTGATAAGCCGTGACTAGGATTAATATCATTACTATGTAGGCGGGGAGGTTTAATTTGCAATAAGCGTAAAAGGCATTTAATAATGCAGACGTCCGTTCGCGTGCGCGTGCAGTGAACAAATACCTAGCAATCGCGTAATGAAGGCGGTGGGGGGAGGTCACGTGGCGGTCACGCGACGGTTTTAACATTTTCTTATACGGGCGAGGGTGAGTTTCAAAAGCTATTATACTAGGTATTTTCTTTCGATCTTAGTCATTAGTGATATTACATGAGGATTTTTTT
>JBAIZZ010000108.1:390668-442499 GCA_037355905.1 Heliconius aoede | reverse complement strand
CACCTGCTCCGGACTCCCACGATTTCCTCTGTTCATAGATAATTATGGGAACTTTATATTTCTCTTTGTGAATGTAAGAAAATTCTTAAGAATATTATATAATTAACGTTATTGTCTTTTGTTTCAGCTTCACGCTGTATCCTGCACACAGCAGGGTAGGCAGAGGGAACCTCGGTGCTAAGACACTCCGTTACCCACTGCCGAATTCTGGAGGTATTACGTGTTGAGTGGCAGAACTCAACGCACGCTTTTGCCTCGACACCAGAGCGAAGAAAAATGGAAATATAAACGTAAAGAAATATTTCACTTCCTCGAGTGAGAATCGAACCCACAACCGTCGTGCTTACGGGCGGCACCCTTGTGCCATTGCGCCACGACAGTTGTTTTAAAAATGACATTGATTTATATGATTTTTATTAAAATATTAATATTCGTTAAGTTGATATTAACGATTTCATATTACAACAGATCTATTATATATATATTATTTTGAAAGCCATCTTTGTTTACGAAATAAGAGCGTTTATCTTATTCTTAACTTTAATTTATTTCAAATAAGTGTTTTGTTATTTATTTAAAAATATAACTATATATAGATAAATGAATAAATAATTAATTATGTGTACATATTTTAATTGAAAATTTCATTATAATTTATACAAAATACATATCCGTTAAGACGTCTTGTTAAATTAATACTTAAATTAATGTGCATAACGATAACGGAAATTGCCGTACCATACTATCATTCCTCAGCTTTAAATTATTATAATGACTATTTTTATTGGACAAAATTGTACAGTAGCCAATGTTATTAGTCAATGATTTATAACTTTTTCTAACATATTAGTGGTTAGAGCCTACAAGATTACTGTACAGTAGCCGTTTGAGATTTCTGACGCGACGCACCTGCCCGCGTTCCCACGTCGCATATATTATTTATTCGTGTGTGAATTACGCAATAATGACTTTTTTTTTATTAATTCACAATCACTGGCAGCCATTTTTGTGAAAAAAAAACAGAAATAAGAAATAGCAACTATACATAATGCTGGAGCTGAGTAATTTATTTTTTGCTATTATCTACCGATAGTGAGGCTAAAATTAGAGTTTTTTTTTTGTTATTATTTCATTGATATGGTAGGCGTTTCTCATACATTTTTCTTTTCTTTTGTATATAAATTATGATTGATATTTCTTATTGTAATAAATTTTGTAAATATAGATACATAAAATGACCACATCACCTTGTGACTCCGGTGTTAGGAAAATAAAAACTTTTTCTCCTATTCATTGATTATTCTTTTTAAAGAAAATAAACAATTATTTTGTGCTCATAGTCAATATTACTAAAAGGTTACGGAACAGAAAATAGAAATTATTGATAAATTGATTTTTTTTAACTTAAACGGAGGCTTTATTTTAAAAAAACGTATACAAGAATTTTCTTAACTTTTCTGTTATAAAAGGTAAAAAAAAGATATATACATACTAAAATTCATCAAATAAAATATTAAATCCACAGCCAATGTGAAATTTCGACAATCGTCTTGGAAGTAGGTTTGCAAATACACCGCTCCCTTGTCCGTCATACTTACAAGATCATTAAAGACGCAAAGTACCGCAAGGCGCAAATTTTTCTGTCAATGCGCATAATTTCTGTGGCTCATTACGGTGATTGTGCAAACAAACACCTGCCGGCGTTCCCACCAGCGACACTCGCGCGTAATGTCTATCGATCAATCAATCTTTTAATCTATGCAAATTAATGCCGTACACATTAGATATACGTACTTAAATAATATATATTCTAACGTTTTCCATCCTCGTTGATTGCTTAAGCTGAATGGAAAACAAGTGAGAGATATTTAAATTACATCTAATTCACTAAGGGACTGTGTAACATGTTACAAATAATGTATTCATATGCTAATTATGTGTTGTATGTAATTATGTAACAATTTTTGCTGTTATTTAATTATATTTAGAGTACTTTATATAACATAATTGAATGCATTGATTTTTGAATATGCAAACGACGGACAAATTTCAGAATCAGAGGTCAACGGGAAGTAAAACTTATAAAAGTTCACAAACTTAAGTTTGAAGTGAACTACAAATATAAGCTTGCGGTGTTTTTTTTTACGATATATCTATAAATTTTCACTCATTTATTTATATTGTAAGTTCTCATATTGTGCTAAATTTTATAAATATAGGTTTATATATTTTTATAACCGGAGATACCCTATAGGTTTTATTAAGCGGCGAATTTCACATAATATCCTTGTATCTTTTTATTGCCTTGAAGCCTCTAGTTTGATTTTTTTGTGATCTTGTGGCCCATAGGCCTGAATTCAGCTTTACCCTGTATCCCGCATGCAGGGTAGGCAGAGGGAACATAGAGTTAAGACGCTCCGGTACCCACTTTCCGCAGAATATTTGATCTAATTTTAGCTTGATACGTCTACGCGACCATCGGACAATAAAGTCGTCCTATAAGGATACCATTTTCGCCTTTTGAGTTACGGAACTTTGGAAAAAAGATGTTGACGTAAAACTTGAAGTGTATTAATTTAGTCATCCTGCATGTGCCGTTATATCTAGGTAGATTACGGTAAACAACCACAGGTTCTGCATAAACAAGTTTATTTGTAATGCAATTGAGAGCAATAATATAAAAAAAAACCCATATTACTTCTCAGAAAATGGTGTAATTTGTACGGTCACTCAGAGCCGATTTCTTGAAGTAATAATCATTTGAGTTTTCATTATGTGAGAAAAAAAAATTGAATCATTTTAAACCGAAATAAAAAGTACCGAATATATCGAATACACATAATCGATATCGATTTCCAATTAAAATCAGACATAGGAATAAAATCTGAGACTTGACTTGAATTGACAGATCTTGAAAAATACTCAGATAAGCAGCTTCTCCTTTTGCCAACAAGCTGCAGGTGCAGTGACGTTGGCCATGAGAAGTTCCCTGGAGTGGACACTCTCACGCCTCCGCTCTGCAAACCAGTCCGTACATTAAAACCGTGTGTGCCGTCATTGGTGCCAAAGATATCTATTATGATTGAAAAAAGACGGCTAGACCGGTCTCGGAACAGCTATCTGAAAGCCACCAGATCTATTTAATTATGGACATGTAGTAGTCGCCAGGATGTAAACGATACTTGTACATTAAAAGTCAGCCTCACACTGTATCCCACATGTATACACTTGTGCCCCTGCGTCACGACTTGTCCATATTTATGTTATTATGACAATACACGTATTTGTATTAATAGTTTTCACACGCAATAATTTCAATAATGAATCAAAGTCGCCTTGTTTAATTTGAAAATTACCATAAAATCAGTCGCACGACGTCAATTGATGGCGAGGGTGTCCGTGTGACTGGTCAGCGCCAGGAAACGGCGTTCATGCGTGTAATCTATTCCAATTTCGACGCTTGCGATAATTTAATATGTAAGTGCTTTGACTCCGGGTATTTAGATGTAGAGAATATATTGTACGTAGTTATTTTTTGATGTATCTGTTAAATGATCTTTTCTACGCATAAGGACGTAGGTATTATGGCCAAATATATTATATTTTCACAGAAAATAAACATAATTGGTTTTTTTTATTTTGAATTTTTGGCAATTAACTAACTTGACTAATTCAAATATAGAAGATTTTTTCACTGTTGATTTTTTATAATGAACTGCTTTTTTATAATGAATTGAATATACACAAAGACGCCGACAAAAACCAGTACACTATGATGAGCCAAAGAGTAACAAAAACAAAAAGGCAACAAAAATAACCGTAGATTATTCAAATTCCAATTCCAATTTGCAAAGGCAAAGGTCGAGATATTCTAATAACTAGCTATCTTGCCATCGATCATACTTATGCCACATTGATTATACAGGCTGTTCTTAGAAATTCGCACGTATCTCCTTTAAAAGAAGAACGCCGATGTTAAAAGGAGACAGTAAGACGATACGGCGTCAGGCTGTAACCGAATCTTGGACACGCTGCAGCGCACACGTCGCAGCGCGCGCGCCGCTCTGCTGGACAGAGAGACGGACCGCCGAACGTTCGGCATATGGATGACAAGATATATCATGCAAACAACTTGCTGTTCGGTCGTGTGGCTTATAATTAAAGTAACCATCTTTTGGTCGACTCAAAACGGGACATCGTGGGGTGATTTATGTTTTTTTAGAGGCGTTCTTTATTTTTTCTTGACATTTGATGGTGCTTTCATTTTTTTTCGGGTATTATAACTGCGATAATCACGGAGAAATTTGTTTCGACGAATCAAAGTTATATACCATTCCGACAAAATGGGACATTTCTACGTGCCAGTGGCATATTTCAGGACATCGGGACACACAAGCGAAAAACGGGACAATCCCCTATAAACCGAGACGTCTGGTCATATTACTTATGTATAACGTGTATACCAACTCGAGCATATTTAATTTTTCACGCTCACAATGTATCTTACATTAACTGTTTGAAGACCATACAAATGTCAGTTGGTTTTGTTTATTTACTGCTGTGTTACTTGTGTTGGTGTACTCACGCTACGAAGGTTCCATAGCTTCACTTACGTTGAATTGTTGGAATCGAGAACGGGCAGCTGCACGAACCTAATACGAACTATACGCTAATAACTTTATTATTAAATCGAGTTTTGTTGTTGTTGTTGTTTTTAAGCGTCTCGTATGTATCCCGCGCAGTCTTTCTACTGACTAATTTCTACCCTAGAAATTAGTCAGTGGAAAATGGCGAACGGAGTGACTTAACACTGCATTGCGTGTTGAGTGGCGGAATTCAACGCCGCGATTTGTATCGACACCATAGAGAGGCACAAACGCATGACCATAAAATGTGAAGTGCTGATCAAATATGTAATATTTCCATTTTCTTTGTTGTTTTATCTTTCTTTTGTTGTTTTGTCCGTTTTCGTTTTTGTTTTTTTCGTTCTATTTTGTTTTACTCTCTATTCAAAACTTGCTTTTTTTTATCATTTACCATAACTTTACTTATAATAGAAGAAAGCAGCGTATATTAATGGCCTGTCAGTTCTTGCTATCGAATCTGTCGGCTACTGTAATGCACAAACTATTTACAAAAGTAACCCAATTTTGCCGGACACGAGTTTCATATAAATTTCACTTTGTTATTGAGATTCGAGGTGCCATAGCGGCACAAGTGACAACAAGACTGTAAATGCGACTGGTTGTGGGTTCGACCCTACCGACTCGAGGAAATGAAATTATTCATTAAAAAATATATATTCATTCCTTTGCTTTGCTGTCATTCAACACGCAATGTTTCCAGAATTTGACGGGAAATGGAGAATGGAGTGTAACACTAGCTTCCCTCTGCGTGCTGCTGTGTGCGGGATACGTCGTGAAGCTGATTTCACTTTGCAATAGCGAGTGTTTAATCCGTTTAGAAAGAACATGTGTAAAAATAAATTACAATTAGCTGAAATAGACGTAACAAATTGTTTCCTTATTAAGCGTCCCTTCTTCCTGTCACAAAGCAGACCTTATTAAAGATTACTCAGTTTGATATCTGAAATGTACGTCGAAAATTGAATAATGAATCTCTATCGTGGTCCATAGTAATTTAATCGCTTATATTTCCATTTTATTCGCTCTGGTGTCGAGGCAAAGCACGGCGTTGAGTTCTGCAACTCAACACGCAATGCCTCCAGAATTCAGCAGAAAGTGGGGAACGGAGTGTCTTAACACCGACGTTCCCTCTGTCTACCCTGCTGTGTGCGGGATACAGCGTGAAGCTGGAAAAAAAAAGAAAAAAAGTGTCTTATACTTATATGTGTAGGATACAACGTGAAGTTATAAGAATTAAGTTAAGTAAACAAAATTGAAGTAGATACATGTTTACGGTATTTCACAGTTATGTGAAAGGATTGAGAAGCAGACCCAGTCAGTACACACTAATTAACGAATCGAAGTGAATGTAAAAATACCAAAAAAAAAACCTGTAAGTGGAGTATTACCAGTAAATTATCAGTTTGCAATCTGACCGTAGTGCCCCGCGCCCATAACCGGGGCTCGTAATGATCTCCAACTCTTGAACGAGATCTACTGAGAAATTATATTAAAAACACAGTTACGTTCTGACTGTCGAATGTCAGAAACTTAATTTTTAGTTAAAAAATGTATTTTTTAATTAAGATGTATTAAATATATATATATTTAATAATAAAAAATACAATTTAAAGCAGCAACATGACTGGGACACCGCAAAAAATCCTCATTATTTTTTCATTTCATTTAACAGAGCAGGTAGGCAAAAGTCCGCTTGCAAAAAGTATAGTATCTAATAACGTGTTACACCTGGATTTTTTTAAAATTTAAATAAACATATTTAAGAGAGTTTCTCTACATCTTATGAAATTTTCCGTAACACAATTCCATAAAAAAGAATAGATATATTTACGTTTATATTCACTTAAGTTATACTTTTTTGTTATATCAAATGATCAAACGGACTATAGTGATTTAGGCAAAATTAATTATAAAACACCAAAAAAAGTACTATTAGCCTATTTCTATGGAAATGTAACGTCGTAATTTTGAAATGTTATTTACAAACTATACTTAACTGTTTGCTTTCAGAGTAATTTAATTTTTAAAAGAGCTAATTTAAATCTAATTACATATTCATAGTTACTAAACATTTAAGTAGTTTGGACTCTGGACATAAAAGTCACTCATAAATGTTCTCGTTAAAGAGATATACTTTGTGTTAAATGCTTTTATGATATTAAAACACTGAGAATATCATAAAATGGCATTTTTAGAAGATCACATTCATTTGAAATAAGTGCAATACATTTTATGTCAACATATTTTGTTTTACTATTGAATTTTATATGGTACATAAATGTCTGTCCTTTGATATTTTATTATTTTTTAACGATATACTCGTACATATGTGGTTATTTCCAAACTTTGTCACAGGAGCTTTTAAAGCTTATCGAATAGAGCAGTAAAACACCGTACTACCTATATTAGCCGCACTCAGCTATAAACAACTTAATTGCTATTATAATATTAGTTATTGAAAGATCCGCCATACGCACCTGATAATAACTTTTTATATGATTTTTTTACAACGGCCATTTAAGAATGGATAAACTTATTTAACATATAAGGAGCACAAATAAAATGCAATATTATAATTAACAATTAAATTTTCAATATTATAGTCGCTGTTTATTTGTCTATATTAAAATGGAATTGGCAATTAAAAAATATAATTGAAACTATTAACTAAAAATTTAACATGATTGAAAGGATAAAAGAAAATATGATATGATCACTTTACAAGTGCAACCATTATGTAAATAATATAATATATAATATATTGAAATATTTTATAATAATACTATTTATTGATGAATGTTTGAACTAATATATTTTGTCTGTGTGTTGTAAAGTAGTTCTAATTTATACTCCATTTTAATATAGACAAAATGAACTTAATGAAAAGATTTCTATCTGAACGAGTTCTTTGCTTAAGCAAAACCACCACCAAGAAGAGTCTTCTAAATAGATTTTCTATACCTACCCTCTTATACACGGAATACAACGTTAGCTGAAACAAATAATTGTCAAATTCATATTTGACAACTACGCTTGTGCAACGTGTTAATAATGTTATTCAAGAACAGACACTACGATCAAGACTATTTTTCCTTTTGTATTATAAAAAAAATATCCTTATATATTTTGGATTCTCAGTGAACTCTAAAAAAAGGAAAAAGATAACGAAGGAAAAATCGTTAGTTAAGGTTAAATTGGTTCTAATTACGTAATTACTCATTATTGTACTATATTAGTTATAATTTCCTTTTCTTTTTTGTTTTGTATGCAAAATGGATGGAATACAGAAAGGTATTTGACTCGTATTCTCCATATTGTTGAAAAAATATTTAATATGTTCTTTTATTTCAGTTATTTAAAAGTAATATAATATATATAATTTTATGACTTGCATCCTGACTTTGACTGTGGCGATTTTTTTATATATTTATATCGAGTAGACTTTATTGCTGTTGACCTGGGCTAGTCTTGACAGCGTCACCGGACGGGGAGGGGCGAGAGTTGCTCGCTCATACTAAGGAGCGCTAAGAAAAAGTACGAACTTTGATGGACGCTAGTGAATGGTTGGTGATCGCAGGGGAATGCCCTGCGTACGCTGATCGGAGGGAATTCGACCGTTGGACCTCGTGCATAGCCGCTATCTCATGTGACTGAAGATTGAATCCTGTCTATCTATTGGGCGTCTGTGACTGTAATTGGGTTGTCAGGATCTAGAAGGACGTTGCGAGGGCGTCGAAGAAGTGGGTGTGGGTAATTACACGCTTCGACAATGTGGAGGTTGGAGTGGGAATCTGCAGGTTCGTAGTAGCTCTTGCAGAATTCCTTTAACGACTCTCATTCAAAATCTTTCTGTAGGTCACCGTTGCGTACGTACCATGTGCATCCGGATGCTATGCGGAGGAATTTGTGGTAGACCCTCTGAAGGAGGGATTGCGGCGAAGCCCAGAACGGTTAATTATACTAATTTGGACACTGTTG
This sequence comes from Heliconius aoede, assembly GCA_037355905.1. Taxonomy (NCBI): domain Eukaryota; kingdom Metazoa; phylum Arthropoda; class Insecta; order Lepidoptera; family Nymphalidae; genus Heliconius; species Heliconius aoede. The sequence continues at coordinate 433,875 of JBAIZZ010000108.1, read as the reverse complement.
ATTTTTACAATTTTTTTTTAACTTCAAACTTTTTTTTTAACGTAATTTGCATCAAATAATCTGATTTTACTGTTTGTATTTGATATTAATGAGAGGAGCCATGCGTTGCATTTTATCACCTTCATTTAGCTATACGTACATATAAGCGATTGACAGACAACTCACCGATACACTGACACTCGTATACTTGTCATATACGTTCCTTGAAAAGTAAAAGGAAGCACTAACTGTAAGATTTTTCGAAATTCCTTATGAAAACAGAAATAAAGTTGAAGGCTACAACTCGTATTTACTGTATCATAAAAAAAAATTAAAACCAGCCTCACACTGTATCCTGCACATAGCAGGGATATTAAAGAAATAAGTAAAATTTCAAATATACTTCAACAAAATTCACTTCTTTATAACTTATATCCTTATTACAGTCAAGGCATTCAAGCCTCCATAGCTCAGGGGTTAGAGCACTGGTCTTGTAAACCAGGGGTCGAGAGTTCAAATCTCTCTGGGGGCATGACTCTATATTTTCCATTGTTTTTATTATTGATTAATTAGTTTCCCTACAATTTTTTATTTTATTTTACATCTTTTAAAAAAGAAACTACTGCTTAGATATTTTTTTTAATAAAAAAAATATTTTTCTAATTTATCTGAATAAATTGTAAAATTTTAATAAAAATTATATAACATCATGATAAATAACAATTACGTCGTCTCCTTTAATAGTGAATGCGTAATATATGATACGAAGTAATATACTATAATACATTAAAAAGAAATTATATATATATATATATATATTTGAATATCAATTCATTCTACATACATTCATCACAAGCAACACAGTAATAAATGTGTCAAAGTTCTGTAATTATTGTGTATATTAAATGAAAATATGTAAAGAATAAAGTTTTTCAAGAAACGGTGCTACCTTCTATTTGTTTTATAATATTTAAAATATAAATTTAGAAATAATTTACAATGTAAATTTTGAAAAAAATACCAAATTTTCCGAATTTAAACAATATATTCCGTAACAACAAACAAGTATAAATATCCAAAATTATTAAAAAAAAGAGAGTTCTACATCCGAGTAAGCCCCATTTGGTTAAGGACACGTCCTTTTCAACATTCGCTGTGCTCTGAGCAACGCTTGGAGCGTGACGTCACACGGGTAACCTACCCTATGACACCAGCTCGGCCTTCACCCCAACGGTGAGACGCTCTCCGCCCTGTCTCCGGGGACTTTCCACAGGGTGATCGAACCATATAGGCTCTGTAAGTAGCCCCGATAGTTGAACTGGATTGAACTCCCATAGACTAATGTTTTCGATTTGTATTTAAGCGTACCGAATGAAAACATTTCAATAGCGTGATTTAGAATTTTGTAAAGATTTTTACTAATTTGTTTTATAAATTGACAGAAAATGTTTTAAAATTCGTAATATTCGATTACTAATGTACTTGTGTATTTTTATATAAATAATATTTGGTTTTTTATGTATATAACAGTAGATAGGACATATAATCTTGATTATTTGTATAACAGCGCCATCTCTTGGGGATAGTATAAAACTTATAGAATGGAGAGAGAGAAAACCACAACGAAATACATACTATAGCTTATTACATTTTAGAACATTTACAACCAGTTTTTATGTTTAGTCAAATATTAATATACTTATGTTTGTAGTCTTAATAAAAAGTCTTGCAAAAAAGGTTCTTGCAAATTTAAACAGTTAAATCTACCTACAAATTTAGAGTAGAAACATATCATGAGCTTAAAAGTAGATGTAAATATGTAAATAAATAAAATATAAGAACTTTGAGTATAAACGTGACATGTTGTATTTTTTATAAAATCTTAGATGCTGTCATGCGGCAGTAATACTCAACTTTGCTGTTAAGATACAAGAGTCTTGAATACATTTGTTTGTAACGTCCATGATTCGTAATGAGAGTGGAGACGAAATTTAGTAATTTGAGCCTTATATTCAAGTAATACGATTTATATATGATTGAAAGCATTAAGATGCGCAGGCGCAGGTGTGCGGCCGCCTGGTCGTCGCCGCGGCTACTACTCTCGGATATGGTATTTCATTTATTAATTTGCTTGCGCTGACCAACTTGCCAATACATAAAATATTGATTAAGAAGATAACGTGAGCATATTACACGAATTCTTCATTAGACATTATGTATATTTAGTTTTTGCTGTGAATTTACAACATTCTGATTTAAGTATGTTTACATATTATTATTATTAATGATTGTTAAAATACATTTATGTGTATTTATTGCTGGAATAGTATTGTACATAATTCATTTATAATCCTATACTTATCTAAATATATTACATGTGTACATAGTACTTACCCTTATACAGACTTTCAAATTTATATGAATAAAGTTATTTGGTTTTATATAATTAACTGAAAAGTTTCATATTATACCGTGTATATGTTTGGAAAAAGTACAGCATTAATATCAAAGTACAGTTTCGTGGACAAATAATTGCCTCCATTTAAATAGTAGGCGTTTTATATATGTACTTGTTAATTAATATACATAAATTATTCATGTACAAATATTTCATAATTTTTTTTTTTTTCATTTCATTTTATTTCATTATTTAAGTTATTTAATCTATATTGAGATTAAAGGCTGGTAATATACATATAGTTGCTCTGACGTTACACAGGGTCATGGGCAAAGGTGATCACTTACCATCAAGATCATCATGATATATATATATACCGAAGTATTTTGATAATTAATTATGTTAAAATTAGACCGTAGTAGATCTATGCAAAACGCAGTCTAAGCCCATATAATAGTAAAAAAATATATAATTTATTTTATAAACCTATTATATTATTTGAATATTTTAATATTGTACAAAAAGAAATCTCTTCTCTAAATCTCTTAGAAACAGATTATATTATAAAGAAATATATTTTATATATTACATAAACTAGATCTATAAGTGTTTATTGTGCACAGCTGAAGGCTGTTCTAAATAAATCGTTAATTCCAGAGCAGCATTCCTCAGCTGGTCGTCGCCAAACGCGGAACCTCTAACGCCGAATTCCGCCAGTTTTTGCGCGAACCAGTTTCTGGAAAAACCCAACTCGGTTCTGTATCGAATGTTGAGATTCGATCTTAATGTTCTTAATTCAAATTAGAAACGATACCTTTTATGAGGCTTAACTAACCTCAAATAATTTTAATATTTATTGTCTGTTTATTGATTTTTACTTTAATGTCGTGGGACAGAGAGTTGGAATTTTTATTATTTCGTTTCAATATTATTAACAATTGATTCTTTTCGAATACAATTAATTCGAATATATTATAATATTATTATTAATTCGAATAATATTACGATCCTACAATATCAAGTTTAATAAAAAAAAATTGTATTTTTCATTGTGAAATAGAGTAACTAGAGAAGTAAAGTTATTTATGCAATATTTCACAATATTATAATTGAAAACATTACAATTTATTTAATTTTTATTTTATTATGTAAGTCAGTACTCAGTACTACATCAATTGATTATATTATTTGAATTTAATGACGAAGACTCCTCCTGTGTAACATTATCTCGTTTTTACTGTACAACCTCCTTCGTGACTTCTCCACGCAACCTGACATTGGCGAAGTGATGTGCTCAACTGGCACGCTCAGAACGCCATAACCAAAGAACCATAGAACCAACGATAAAAAAAACGTGTATCTAAAAAAGTAGGTTCTATCTTTATTGCTATGTAGCTTTTCATCACATTATTAACATAATTTCACTTAAGTAAACAATATTTGTCACTCATGTGTCAACTTTAGCATTTATATTAAAATGCTTGTAATGGTTTAGAACGAGAAATTAAATTGTACCGACGATGTGGAATGTGACACCTCGAAGACAAAATCAATAGTCAACTATAAATATTACGTTTCCATCAATGACATTATAGCATTTTCATCATCATTAAATAAAAAATAAAATATTTTTTTATCTTAAACTTTTAATATTTCCTTTACATTATATAATTATCAAGCGAAGACTGGAGACGATGCTGTCATTTAAATAAATTAAATTAACATCTTTAAAAACTTAAACTTCGATTAAAATTAAAATAAATGATTCCGGGTACATAGGTACCACGGTAAAAATGTCAAATAAACGTGTAATAAGTAGACAAAAATATTATACTTTCTCTTTAACATCGAGACGTTATGAAAAAATCGGTGAGTAATCAATTATAATTATACGTTTTTACTACTGTGTACAAATTAAAATGAGGTGTTTTTATTATATGATAAAAGTTATAAGTTTTCAACATTCATTTTTTTTGTATTGCTACATAATAATAATAATAATAATAAAGCCATTTATTTCAAATCTCTCTTACAGTGTTTGCTATGTTTGTTAGTATATATATTTTAAATTAATTAAATTAAATTTAAGAAGGTTAGTATTATCGTTTACTTAATTAATACTAATAATATTGTAGATTTGAACCCCTTTTTGGGTAAAGGCCTCCTCCATCCTGCTCCATAGTTCTCTGTCCCTGCCTGAATTTATCCAGTCGTTTCCTACGACGTCTGCTATGTCATCAGCCCACCGTCGTAATGGTCGGCCAACATTCCTTTTTCCCACTGGTCCTTTCCATCGAGTGGTTTCAATAGTCCATCTTCTGTCTTGGTATCGTGAGATGTGTCCTGCCCATTTCCACTTAAGCGAGAGTGCGTGCCTGAGAGCATCTGTGAGCTTAGTTCTTTGACGGATATTTTCGTTCCTTATTTTTTGAATTCTTCTAATTTTTAACATGCTCCTTTCCATTGCTCTTTGACTACATTTGATTCGTTGTTTTATTTTGTTCGTATATGTCCATGTTTGACAACCATACAACAAGCAAGGTAATAGGCACGCATCAAATATTGTCCTTTTCATATGCAAGCTATAGTTCCCTTTTAAAATTTCTCTTAGTGCCCAGTATTTTTTCCAGGTTGTATTGATTCTTCTAGTTAATTCTTCTTCGTTGCTTGATGTTTTGAATGATATTTGCTTACCCAAGTAGATGTATTCGCTGACGTATTCTATATTGTGACCTTTTATTGCTATCGCGCGTTCGCGATTATTGGTTAATATCTTGGTTTTATTTATATTCATTTCTAGGCCAATTTTTGAGCTTTCGTCGTCCAGCGATCTCATCATTTCTTCTAGGTCTTTAGCAGTTTCAGCGATTACGGCAATATCATCAGCGAACCTTAGATGGTTTAGACATTGACCATTTATGTGCACCCCTATGCATTGCTACATATCAATAATAAATATAATGTAAATGGTTTTTTTTCAGCTTCACGATTTGTCCTGCACATCAGGGTAGGCAGAGAGAGACTAGTGTTAAGACACTCCGACACCAGAGCGAAGAAATGAAAAATTAAATATTTAATTTCCTCGAGTGACAGAGTGAGAGAGGGTTACAGTCAGTTCATTTTTCATTTCAAATGAAAATTATTAAATCAAATTTGTTAATAGTAGTACCTACGTATATTTTAGTTTTCGTTTTAAGACATTTGGTTACGGAATCCTAAAAAAAAGACATAAATAATCGATCTAGATTTTAATAACAATAAATATTATGCATTTTGTTGTATTTTTCAAAATCCCTTTATCCATTTACTTACAAGTTTCATACTTGCGTATAAGTAGTAACAAGGTGACCCGTCGGCCATGAAATACGGCCTTCAGATGACCCGAGATAAAAATATTTTTACAATTTACATCCGTTTCAACAATATATTCAACACATAAGTATGATATTGTGAATGATCTATAAAAGTATAATTTAAATTGTAGATCATCCTATTGTAATACATATACTGTGGTATGTTCCGTACAAATAGAGATTTATAAGATAGTATACATTTTTACATCCTCCAAAGTCTTTTGGAAATACAAAAAATTATATATTTCCACATTTAACGTACAACGAAACAAACCTCCGTACAGTACTTTACGACTGTAAAGTGTCCAGAGAGTAAATTACCTAATTTATATTCTAACGACACGACATTTTAAACGATTTCCAAGGTAAGTATCGGCTGTAGTCCAAGGTAAGAGTAATTAGAATAATTTTCACCTTTGACACAGGCTCTTCTAAAAACATGGGAAACATTTAAATATACCAATGGAAGTGTTATCGAAATTTTGTTTATATCTATAAATACAAATCAAATGTCTGTCTGTATGAAATAAAAATAGCTGCATTCTTATTTCATATGGGTTTTTCAAAGTTTTTGTCTCTCTGTCTTTCTGTTCGTTCGGGTTCGCTCCTTCATTGCTGAACCGAGTTTGATGGTACTTTCAATGAAAGATTTTGTGGAGCAAAGTAAAGGCTACTTTTTAACCCAAAATTTCTACGAGGAAAGCAACGTTTATCGCATGCGTGTAGGTACCTACCGCCCAGATATATGTATTATGAAATAATAAAAAATATATAATATTGAAATTAAATATAAATGAATAATGATACATAAAAAATTTTCTGCTATTTCTGCTAGCAAAAACAAAAAAAAAATCAAAAGGTGTGAATGTCAAAATAATAAAACTAACCACCATACTAATTTAAGTTTTTCTTAAATGACTTACTCGTTTACAAATGCATACTTACAAATACATTAAATAAATAAAATTAAAAAAATATATTTCGTGATAAGTCACTTCCATTCTAATTCCGCCTTAGGCTTAACCTGTGTTACACTCATAAATAGAGAGAGAGAGAGACAACTGCCTACTCATTAAACGCTTATTATAAGTAAAAAGAATTTCTGTTAGAATTTCGTTATCTGATGTCACTCATTGACAGACAATCACATGAAAAAACTAGTAAATATTAAATTAAGTAAATAATATTAACATTTGTAAGTACTTATATATATATATATATATATATATATATATATATATATAAGTACTTATTATAAAATATAAAACACTGTAATATAAAATAGCTTCTAAAAATTATTATGTACGGAGATTATTTAAAATGATATAAACATTTCACACTAAGATACTTTATTGTCAATTTTTTTGTAGACACTGTATGTTGACATGTCCGAGATTCGAGATTACTAAAGTATCTAATGACGAGCTATAAAATCTCCGTTTATATTCGTAGAGACCACGAAATTTAACATGATAATAAAATGTAGCACTTCTTAATGCATATTATTTACATATTCATCTGAATTTCGTCGAAAGGTGAATAATTTGAGACCTTCCCGCCTGCAAAATCCCCGATTACTAACGTTTTACTATATATATTATACTAACGATTTACAATACTGAAGGAATTACTCAAAGATGTCTTCCTTGAAATTTGTAGAATTCTTTGAAGTATGGCCTTAATAATTATAACTTTAATCTTATATTTATAATTCCTTGTTAATAATTAAATTTTAATCGTACAAAACTAGTTGATAAATTTTTTAAATTGTTTTTTTAATTGTAATCGGATCGACATAAGTTAATTGTTAATTCATTAAGGCCAATCGTGGCGGTGAAAGACAAAGTGTAAATGCGACAGGTTGTTGATTCGATTACCGCCCGAATAAATGAAATATTTAAATTTCTTCGCTCTGGTGTCGAGACAAGGCGCGGCGTCGGCCCACTCAGTACGCAATGTCTCCAGATTTCGTGTAAGTGACAAATTGAGTGCATATGCCATGCGAATATATTGCGAATATCAAAACTATGAATATAAAAACATTATACAAGTAACGTAGGCAGGAGGTAACGTAGCAATAAAATAAAAACTAGTAAACATAGTTTGACTAAAATGGGAAGTAGGTTTTCTTTCTGAGTACGTTGGCATCGCATGTGCAGGTGTTTGAAGCAATCTCAGCGAGGAATGCTGGGGCAGGTGACAGGACGAGCGTGTTCTCAGCGTTAGAGCTCAAATCACGTCTATTAACCGCAGGACTATGACCGGCCATAGACCTAGGAAATATTTATATTACCTATAAAATTATTATTATATTAAATCATTAATTAGCTAAACCGAATGTTAGGACTTTTCGAGGAAGCGAAATATTTATGTACGTTTATATTTCCATTTTCTTAGCTCTGGTGCCGAGGCAAAGCCCGGCGTTCAGTTCTGCCACTCAACACGCAATGCTTCCAGAATTCGGCAGAAAGTGCAGAACGGAGTGTCTTAACACACCGAGGTTTCCTCTGCCTACCCTGCTGTGTGCGAGACACAGCGTGAAGCTGAAAAAGCTTTTCAGTCTATCTCAGTAAACAAATTTAATACTTACCCCCACACAGCTATATCCCTTAATGTTTTTAATATTGTGGGCTAAAATTATAGATTATATTATCAAGTTTTTTTTTAATTGTTAATTTTAAAGAATATTAAAACGAATGTCGTCCTACAGACGTTACAGAAGCCAGCTAAGTTCACTAACTATTATATCTAATTTGTAACTCTATGGCGAGAGTAATGGTGTAATTCTAAACGACTACACATATATATGGTATGGTAAGTAACAGCTAACAGGATTAAAAAGCACCGCGACAGGTGGCCGGCGACCGGTGTTAGAAAATCGTTAGGATAAGACCCGTTTGCTTCCTATACTTCGTCTTTCTTTGAAAATATAAGATATGTAAAGCAATAAATAAAAGCTTCAATCGTGGTGTTTTTTTTTCTCGAAAACTCTATTTATTTAAGTATTTTACGTCTACAGTATACATATGTGTTATGTTCTTTTATTTTGATTAAGTTCGCAGATTTCTCAAATTATAAGCTTAATTCGGTGGAGAGTAGGGAGCGCGGTGTTATAGCACGAGACTCCGTCTGTCTTCCCTGCTACATACAGGATACAGAGTGAAGCTGAGGAAAAATAACCTCCTCCTATCTCTGGAGGTAAAAACAGAAAAACTAAAAATATTTTAAATATATTAAGAAGAAACCATTATATATTTTTATCTTAAAATCTTTCTTTTACTTGTTTAACTTTATAAATTATCTGTTACTATGTATGTATGTGATTATTACCTATCCTAAAGTGATAGTAGATGAAGTAGAATTTTATGCAATTTCATTTTACGTATTATACAAAATTCGCTGGTCACGCCGATAATACAGATTTTCTTTAATTGCAAAAATTTATTTTGATAAAAATTAAAGCCGATTATAATTTAGAGTATATATTTTTACATGTTTTTCATTATTAAGTACAATTATTAGATTCTATATTTATAAACTTTTCAACTATATTTTGTCCTTTAAATCTCTTATAGCTAACTCTACAGAGATTCTGAACTTTTTTTAAAACTATGAATATATATTTAACTACTTTAAGAAAGACTGTCGTGGCGCAGCGGCACAGTGCCGAGCTGTAAACAACGATTGTAAGTTCATTTCACACTCGGGAGAATTAATTATTAATTACCTCCATTTTGTAACAAAACAAAGGTCAGCTCAAGAAGGTCAGAAGGTCAGAACGGTTGTACCAAGGAATTCCTTTTGTTTCTGCTACGGTAAGACTAATTTTGTAATCAAGTAAAAAAATTTATATATATTAATTTATGCTCTTATGACCGTATATTACAGTTTAACAATAAATTTCGTCTTAAGCTATCACATTCCACTATTATATAAATTGTCGTATTTATTGAACTCGCGTCTTCGGCATCTTATGTTGATGCAAGCGTTCAATTAACGATTTTATGAAGAGTAACAATGGCCTCTGGATACGAACCCGTGATTTCCGTTTCTTAATGCCACTAGATAAATGAGCTTTATGTATGTGGGCGCCTTGCACCTGCTGGTCTAGTACAGGGCTGACATTCTATTATCTTAGACAATGCAAGGTAATATTTTTACTAATAATTATTTTTCCACGCTTCACCTTGTATTCCGCATGTAGCAGGGCATTCATAGGGAGCGTAGTGTTAAAACACTCCGCTTCTCATTTTCCGCCGAGTTCAGGACAGAACTCAACGCCGCGGTTTACTTCGACACCAGAGGCAAAACAGAACATAGTTTCCTCGAGTAGGCAGTACATGCTTGTAACTTAAGATTTATAAATAATAAATAGACATAATAATAATTATTATTATTAAACATAATATATGGCAACACCCATTTTTATGTAGTACAGAAAGAACGCATAAATTAAATAAATTACATCGAGCTGATTCTATTAAGAATATATGTTTAATATTTTCCATTTAAATTTATTCGTTCATTAATTATGGGTTTTTGTTTAACTTCCAATTTTTTTTAACTACAATCGGCGAAGACAACCCTATGTATATAATAATTACAGAATAGTCTCTCTAACACGATTCTAATAGGAAACGCGTAATGGCCGCCACCTGCTGTACTCCTCCAATCACAATAGCTTAGATTACCTATACATATATTTCTCTATTATTTTATAATACTCTACACGATATTTTAAAGTGCATCTTGATTAAGCTTATCTAATTACAAACAAATGGTTGTACTATAAATTGATCTCGATATGATTTTAAGATAGATGTTGGTTTAATTTGAAAGCAATTATTAGACTGAGACCGTTTAAATAAAAACACTACTGAGAATCGTGCAATTTTTTGGTGATTGAGAAAGAGAGCCATGTGAGAAAATACTCCTTTCTCCACTATAGTTCAAGCTTGTCATGCTTTGTCTATTTATGATGAGCAAATCTAATATTCAAACGGTAACTGTGTTGAGTGGCGGAACTCAACGCCGCTCTTTGCGTCGACACGAGCGACCGTCGCGTTTGCAGTCAGATGCTTGTGCCACTGCACCACGGCAGCGTCACTAATAAAAAAATGCATTCGCTTTTTTTAGGGATTATATTACCATCCTACATAAATATATATCTGTTGAATATAAAGTCAAACTTTCGAGATAATCGTTTTATTAGTATAAATAAGCCAATTGCTATAATTTTTTTATCCTCAAAATATTTAAGTTGTGTGATATACATAAATGTATCCTTGACCTCAACATCAATGTATTTTTAAACACGCACCGCAGGTGAATAAATATTTTTAATTTATTTATCACAAATGTTTATGTAAACAAAGTTATCTACATTTTTATACGTAATATACTTTACGTAGAGTGAAAACAAACGGCACGTATTAATTACAAATTTTTCCTTATACACAATGAATGAAATTGTTTCGTTATATTTTTTTTTAATTGCGTGTTGAGGGTTGGAACTCAACGCCTATGTTCAGTTATCAGAGCGGAAATTTATATTAAATAATACCCGTGATGTATTGAATGATTACCCAGAGAGGGAATCGAACCTACACTTGTCACGTTTACAGGAGCACTCACATATTGTGTCACTGTGCCAGGACGATTTCAATTATAATTTTTGGGAACAACTTGAAAATAAGAATATTAATGTCAGTTTTAACATTTTATAGGAATTTATCTCTAACAAGTTTTAAGCTAATATAAGTATCTTACACCTGTATACTTGAAGAAATTCAGATATTTTATGTGTTTTCTAACAGCCTCCATGTTCGACGAGCCACCTGTGCACACTGCTCGGTTCCCACGACTTACCGTCAATATTGACTGTGATTAAATCATCTCACTATCTTAGACCTGTTGTGGTGTAAGTTCAGCCCACACATCATGGAGTGTCAACTTCTTTGAGGTGTTCTTCAATTTATCAGCGGTTATTTAAATGAAATGAAGTTCCTGCTTTTGATTTTAATGGTATTTAATTTTTTTATTTTTTTCGGTAGGTTTGGATAAAAACATTCACTTAAATACATATTTACATCTCAACATATTTATTTAAGGTTTACGTAATCTTAGGAGTATGAAAAGACTTTTAAAATGAAAAATAATACTACAGAGACCATTGACGCGTTATTTCAATGAATATAATTTAATTAGTTCCTCTGAACTTTAAAAAAAAATTAAGACAAAATCTAGATATCTAGAAATAAGTTAGCTAATAACTATTGAAAATACTTATCTACATTCGGCAAACGACTTTATGACTTCAAAAACTTAACAGAATATTCCAATAAATACAATATGAAAACTACACTTATAATAATTTTCTAGCAAGCAATTAAATAGTGTTGGCGCCGCTATTAAAATTCCTATATTTGGTAATCAATACAATAACGAGTTTTATATTCATGCTGTTTCTCAATTCACACATGTTATAAATTGATTGACGTCGGTTGTCGATACTCGCTTATATATATTTATTGTATTAATATATAGTATTGATAAATATATTTATTGTATACTAAAATTTAATTACATTTTTAAAAATTTGAAAATAAAAAAATATTCTTATAATTTATTATGATTATATATCCTTATCCTTTGTTAGACACATCCTTTGTTCTGTTCTGTTCTGTTCTTTCATTATGACAATGGTCCAATGGCATTAGACATGAAAATATTTTTTTAATTTTTTTTTTAGAAAACTCTGTTCCCCACATTCCGCCCAAGGATACGTGTAGTGGCAAAACTAAACGAAGCGCTTTATTTTCTTACAAGCACACCCCCCCCCCCCTCTCCTCCCTCACCACTGCGATATGAAAACTTATCTAACAATAAATTAATTATGTATAAAATTATGAAACAAAAATCTTCTACCTTTAAAGCTTTATAATTCTATATACACATAGGTTTAATTATTGCTGAAGTGATACAAGATTGAATGTCTATTAGTATAAGCGATATCCACTAAGCCCCTCAACACCCAATAGGGCACGAACGCAAACAGATAAACGAAGATCATCAGAAAAAACCATTAAGGTAACCGAGTACTCGGCAAATAATATAACAGTAAATTAAGTTTTCGAAGGATATCCGACTTCACCTTGCTATTGTCAGCAAATTATGCACAGGTATATATATTATTATTATAACATGAAAAGGAGAAAAAGAGGTCTTGGATTCTGAGATCCTGATCGTGACGCAGAGGCATAAGCGTGCGATTTAAATGAGACATGAGACAGGTTGTGGGTTCGATTTCCACTCGTTGAGTTCCGTCACTTAACAATGACCTAAGGAAGTCAAATACATTTTTATTAAAATTTACCTTGTATATTATGATATTTATTTATTTTCATTCTTTTCAGATTTTTAAGAACTCACCATCGCTATTTTAAGAGTTAAAAATAAGCCTACGATGAATCGTCATAGTAGGTACATAAAATCTTCATAATACTTTAAATGAACATGTAGGGAAAAAGTAAAGTCTACCAATGACCTAAACGACCGGCTTCAGCAAACGAAGATCAAGACTTTGTAGATACATGTGATACATATAGCGATATATATATAAACTAAATATATATTCATTTACTTGTTCATTATCTATTTTGTTTTTATTTTTATTTAATAATCGTATGGTGTCAGTCAAATGGGATACAGATCGAAAAAACCGCTTGTTTCCAAGAAAATCCAGCGTCCATCCAAATCAAACGATCCTCAATAATTAGCAGAACAAATAAACCTATTATTTGATGGTCTTGCCTAGAGCCAAATAAGATATAGAGAGAATTTATTGATTCAAAATGTTGAAGCGGAATTAGACTAAAATTGAGTGAAACACCCACATAACGACCGGAGATTATTTTTTTTTTATAATATAATTGGCAACAGCTGCAAAAGGATAGTTTTTTTGCCAACTCTACATGGACATATTACATAGTTAATGGACGGTTGTGAAATCAATGATTCTAAATTGCCGTTTCGAAAGTCCTCCTCGGATTTCGTTAGATTAGAACATTTAAAATTTATCGACATATTTAGTGTCGTCAACGATAACACTGCAGATTAATAGTTAATTACCACTTCATTATCGATCAACCGTAAAAGAACGCTAAACAAAACAAGATAATAAGTATAAACCTGTGATTAATTACAATTTTGTTAACGAGTTTTTTATATATTTTTTTAATATATAACAATATTTTATAAGATTTGTATAATGATACAATTTTATTTAATGTATAATATATTCTTATTTTTGTAAAGTTGGTAAAGCACAGTTTTGGTTAGTACTTAAAAGTGCACATTTCACATTTTATATCTTCTCAAATAATATTTATATGTAAATTTATTATCTCCGTAAAGTGTAGTTATAAATATATTAAATAGAATTATTAAAATACATTTTTTTCTTAGAAATAATGTGTAATAGACGTAGATTGAGATTCGTTCAATATATTTTATATAAGTAACTCTTTGTATACTTGAAATGAAACATGTATGATTAAAATCAAAAGTGAAAACAAAAATATAAATATTTGTTTATGTGAGCTCTTCAGGTACTGGAGTATATTTAAGGCCACTATCATTAAGAAGAGTTACAACCCAAGAATCTTCAGAAATCAAGCCAGATTGCAGGAGTTGTACGGCAGCAGCAATATTAGCAGCGCTCGTGTACCCTACATATAAACCTTCTTTTTCTCCGATTATTTTTTTATATTGTATTACTTCTTCATCAGTAACACTAAGAGTGCCGTCAAGAGTGTCAAATTTAAATAGATTTGGAACGCAGCCATAGCCGGATCCTTGTAGTAAATGCAATGGTTTTGTTATTGCACAACCTTTGATTGGCTCCGAGCCTTTTGGCTCCACCACAAAGCATTTCACACTTTGGTTTTTTTCTTTTAAAAATTTAGACGTTCCGGTAAATGTACCAGCCGTACCAACTGTCGCTATGAATGCGTCAACGTGATGGCCAGTTTGTCTCCAAATTTCAGGTCCAGTGGTAGCGTAATGAGCGTGTACATTCATTTCATTATTAAACTGATTCACATAATAAGCACCTGTCTGTTCTACGATTCTAAGCCCTTCTTCTTCAGCTTGTTTGACATCTGCTAATGTCACGTTTCCATATGTACCTTCTATTTGCGGTATTTTAATACATTTAGCGCCAAGTGCTTCCATGTGTATAGCTCTTTGAGCGCTGTTACCCTTAGACTTAGTAACCGTTAAAGGGTGACCGAGGACAGCACATACAACTGCTAGGCCACAACCTTGATTTCCAGAAGTTACTTCTAGAACAGGGGCACCAGGCTTTAATTTTCCACTTTCACGAGCCTGTTTTATCATAAACAGTGACGAACGACACTTGATCGAAGCTCCTGGGTTCATAAATTCACATTTCGCCAGAATGCGTCCTGGACCTGGCCACAATCTATCCAGTGCTATAAGAGGGGTATTACCAATGAGATCCAAAGCTGAAGCGGTTATTTCGTTTTTAACTGCGTTGGTATCAGTCATGATTGTAAGTTACAGTTATTAGTTATAATAATAGTGTCTTTGTCTATACTGAGGCCAAGTGTGGAACTGTCAGCCCCTTTATACTGTTGAGCTATGAAGACGAATTACAATGCGTACGCTTGTGTACTTAGATATAGATGAATGTACTAAATTGAGGCGTACAGGCTACTTACGAAAGGTGACTCTTAATTAATCATATAAATATTGATATAAGATGAAAATGGACCTGTTACGCACAAATAAATTGTGTATATATATATATATTTGTATTCTTATTTCATAGTTTTAATTAATTCATGTACATGTGTTTTTATAATTGGATCCGTTTTAACACATAACAAAATCGTTTTTTATATTTATTCGTAATTTAGTACATATGACATTGTATTCAATACTGTAATGTAGGTACTTTACAAATGTGTTTATTATTTTTTTATTTATTCCCTGTATTATTAGCTGTAAATACAGCTCCCATATCTTATCCTTCATATACTAGGGCACAGGAGACTGTTCTCCGACACTGGATATTAAGTGATGAAACTCCACGCACTTTGACCTATCAGAACGGGGGACTAAAACTTATTAATTTGCCTGAATGTATCTATACAGAATTTGAAACCTCGCTACGTCGATAGCCTTTATCTGAATATGTTTTTAAAAACAAGGATTCTTCTCAATTATGTTAATACACACATTACTCTTTCATTAATTATTTATTTCTTTATCGTCTTTTATCCCGTTACTATCGCTGACTAAAACTTTTAGACCCGTCGCGTTTACACGCTTGTACCTTTGCGCCACGACGACTTATTGATAATTCTCGATTAGTAATAATAGAATTAAAATTTTGACAATCAATATAATTGAAAAGAAACTAAATATTCAAATAGATAAATATTTTGTTGTGCATATCATGTGCGTACATTAAGGTCTGGAGTAGGTAAGAATTATATTAATAATTCATTATATTAATAGTCGATAGTTAATTAATTGTTCAATGATAATCGTGTCATATACAAGGAGCGTTGTAGGAAACGCGATAAGAATGAATTAGTATTGTCTCTATATAACATTGTTTTGATAAACGTCTAATATAAATATATATATAAATATATATATATATACGTTAATATTATATATATATATAATATTAACGTATATTTATATCGACGATTGCATCATATAAAAAAATTCGATGGCAACGGCTTAAACAAAAAAAAAAAACACAAATCATTCTACCGGACGACGTAAGAAGTTTGTATTACAAGTTTCAATGTTAAACGATAAAATTCAGATAAAGATATTCAAGCAAGTATCGTCTTTATCTTTCATGTGTGGATGAACTAAACTTCCTTAATCTAATTATTACTTCACGTTGAAAAAAAAAAAAAACAAAATAACAAATTACTTGCCAGTTCATAAAGTGAAATATATTTATATAGATAAACTGCGTGCTTTATGAACGCAGTCGCGCACATTTTGAATACCCACCAGATGTCAATAAGCGGCCGGTCCTTTGTTATGAAATATGGGTACAACCGAGTACAATGGCTTACATCGTCGTATTTAGCGAAAGCAAAGAGGCTGAACGAGCCAAATGTCAGATATTGAATAATTGGGGTATCGGATGAAGAGCCAAATATGGCGTGTGAATTCAAAATGTCACTTCAATATAACAGTTGTTCACTTGTGCAATAAATTAGATTCTAATGAAAGTAAATGTCAATGGTGGAAAATTGATTTTACTGGTGATAATTTTATTTTCCTTGATTTAGTATAAACAGATTATAATTTAAGCTCTGTTGTAATTTAAATAAGTATCGCTTAGTAGCTTCTGTTATTGGTTTTGAGTTTAAGTTACAGTTGTGTAGTAATATAATCTTAAAATAACTTTACTCCTTAAACTGTATTAATTCGTATAATTTATTTCATAAAAATAGAGTCGCAGCTAGCATTGCCATAAATCCGGAATTTCCTGGACAGATCCGAAAATATAGGTCTGTATCCGGAACGAGGAGGGAATTTCAAGCCCTCTGGATTTAAGGGAAAAAGAAATAGAAACTGAACTGAACTGAAAAAATGTTTTTTTTTTTTTGGGCCTGGAAAATATATACTTACCACTCGGCAACGGTAAAAAATTACAAGAAAGTCAGGAAATTCTATTGAATGTCAGGATTTTTTTCCAGATTTTAAATATTTCAATCTGAGAACCCTATTTACATACCAAACCCTAAATATACACACATATTTCCCAGAAGGCAGATCGTGCTACTTTAACAGGTTGTGGATTCAATGAGTCGAATGAGATTCGAGTAAATGAAATATTTTATATTTTCTGGTACTCGGTCTGGTGACGAAGCAAAGCGCCGTGTTGAGTTCCGCCAGTCCTTCAACCTTCTATTTCGCAATTCAGTGGAAAGTGGGGAACGACATTGTCTTAATGGAAACTACCTCGTTTATGTAGAAAAATATATATGTAAGTACAGAAATTTCCCTGACGACATTGACGGCGGCGTTGTCTGTGGATAGCACTATCTATGTGGTGTTATCAGTGAATGATGCTTTCGATTCTTTTTTTTGTTAATTTTTCCTTTAAACGTCGTTCTAGAGCTGAAAGTAATGCTGTAAATGTATATTTTCATAAATTTAACATCAAACATAATCCTCGATTTACAAGAAAGAAATAGAATTATTTTCTATGAATTCTAATTTTTCATTAGAAAAGGATTTTTTAAAATATGTTTATAGTTCATATCATGTTAAAAACTACGCTACTACAATGATAAACCTATTTTGAAATATATATTGCTATCTCAATAATCTAATATTATTTTGACATATTAACGCATTCTTTAAGATAGGCACTGATAGTCCAAGGTCCCAGGGCCCCCAGCGTTTTTTACATTATTCTTAGAAATATATTAAAATACGAATCTCAATATTTTAACGTAGGTGAGTGTGTATTTAAAGTTGGCGCTACCTTTGAAAGGGCCCCACTTTCAAGTTTGTCAACGCTATACTTATATAATTATATAAAAATTAAATGAAATAAATAAAATAAAAAATAAATAAGAACAATAAATAAAAAAATTAAAAAATATATAAAAATTAAAATAATGACAAAAAAAGGAAAGGACAAATTATACGGACAATAATTTTCCTCACATTTTCCTTAAGATTAACGTTATCTTTATCTATATCCAAAATAATGTAAAATTTCTTATTATTTTATGTATATTATAGAACTACAATATAATATATATTGTATAATATAACAATAATAGGGTATATCCGAGATAGATGCCTCAATAGGCGTACGTGCTCCTCCCACCCTTTTAAAAGATAACCAGGACGAGGACGATTTTTGTCACTTTTGTGACGGACGGTAAAAATGCTTCAACGTTAAAATTATCAATCAATTATTGCATTGTAACTTTATAGGTAAAGATAGCTTATATTTTATTTTAACCACGCTGATAGATTAAAAACACATTTAGGAAACTATTATTGATTTTTTGTATTAATTTTCCATTCCAATATATACTTATAAGGCCTCATACATTTCCAATAGAAAGAACCTCATCAAATAGAAATAGTTACTCATAGAAATTGTATATTAAAATAAAAATAAACGAATAAATGCCGACAACAAGCATGTATTGAATATTTATATACATAAATTAATTATAAAAGATACGTTTTCAAAGCTACGTCACATTATTGGACATGATGTTAACAGGAAGCTTGCAAATGCATCTTTCGCGAATGCCGATGCCTTCGTATCTAAGGCCTCGAAAATCTAAAATAACTTAACAAAAATAATTAAACTGGCTATATTCAAAGAAATTATTTATATATTATAAAAATTATATTTTTTGAAATTTGGAAGCTTTTTAAAAAATATATCCCGGTTTTACCCTACTGTAGTATAAAAGAATAAATATATGAAATGATTATTATTCATTAAGATGAAATATTTTTTTATTATATATAAATGATTATCATGTTAAGTTACGATTATTTTTAAATAAAAATAAATATTTGTTTTTATTTTAAAATAATTTATTATTAAATAACTATTATAAATTATTACATAATTATATGTCCTTAATATTTAATTAACAATATAAATGAATAGGTAATCTTATGTGAGCTCTTCAGGAACTGGGGTATACTTAAGGCCGGTATCATTAAGTAAAGTTACAACCCACGCATCCTTGGGAAGTTTACCAGATTCTAGGAGTTTTACAGCAGCTGCAACGTTAGCACCGCTTGTGTATCCTACATATAAACCTTCCTTTTCTCCAATAAGCTTCTTATATTTTATAGCTTCTTCGTCGGCGATGCTAACAGTACCGTCTAAGGTGTCAAAACTGAAGAGATTAGGTACGCAACCATATCCTGATCCTTGTAGTAAATGCATAGGCTTCGTTATCGGACTACCCTTGATGGGCTCTGAACCACTTGGCTCTCCGACGTAACATTTGATATTAGGGTCTTTTTCTTTTAAGAACTTCGAGGTTCCAGCGAAAGTTCCAGCGGTGCCTACTGTTGCTACAAAAGCGTCGACACGATGTCCAGTTTGTTTCCATATTTCAGGTCCAGTGGAGCAATAATGGGCATCAGCATTCATTTGATTGTTAAATTGATTTACATAATACGCGCTTGTTTCTTGTGCGATATGTAGTCCTCTGTTTTCCGCTTGTTGGACATCAGCTAGGGTGACATTGCCATATGTACCTTCTACTTGAGGAACTCTGACGCACTTAGCACCAAGTGCTTCCATATGAATCGCTCTTTGAACACTGTTACCCTTAGACATCGTAACAGTTAATTGATGGCCAAGTATTGCACACACCACAGCCAGGCCGCATCCCTGATTTCCCGAAGTGACTTCTACAACAGGCGCCCCTGGCTTAAGTTCCCCAGTATCACGAGCCTTTTGCAACATGTGAAGTGCAGAACGGCATTTGATTGATGCACCGGGATTCAAAAATTCACATTTTGCAAGAATACGTCCGGGCCCCGGCCAGAGCCTGTCTAAGGCCACTAAAGGTGTGTTGCCGATAAGATCCAAAGCCGAAGCCTTGATTTCATTCGGAACACCGTTAACACTGGCCATTATTTAAAATTTCAGTTTTAACTATAGTGTCTCTGTTTACACTAAGTTAAAGTATCGAACGCCGGTCTTTTTATACTATTGACCACTGAACACGGACTGAGTGATTGCGCACGCGCGCCGTATATTCAGTATTTACAGCGGGAGGTGTGCAAACGGCGATTACGAATTTTTTTTATTGATATTTATTTTTTCTATATTCTTGTAAGATGTGCGACTCGTCACTAAATAAATGTGCTTACTATATACTATTTTTGTCTATAAGTAGTTTTACGTTCAATGAAATTGATAAAGCGTCCCGGAAATCACAACAAAAACGATATATTATTTATATCCGTAAGATAAGTGCTATATTAATTATTATTTAGGTCTTTATTATATGAAAAATACTTTTATATGAAAATGTGGATTACTAGAATATTTGATATTAATCCATTTTAGTGGGGGTCAGATTATTAGCCCAAAATTAAGTGACTGACATGGTACCACTTATCATTAATTATACCACATATAGTGAGAAATCTTGTTTAATTCCTTTACTTTTTTAATTAAAAAAATAATTAAATCAGCTTCACCCTGTATCCCGCACATAGCAGGGTAGACAGAGGGAACCTAGTGTTAAGACATTCCATTTTTTCGCCGATTTTTGGAGGTATTGCGTGTTGAGTGGCGGAACTCTACATCGCTCTTTGACTCGACACCAGAGCGAGGAAATGAAAATATAAATTTAAATTAGCATTTCACTTCCTCGAATGGGGATCGAACTCACAACCATCGCGTTATAGTCCTTGTGCCGCAGTGTCACTTTAAATTATATTTTTATTATTACTTTTATTGTATTTTTTTTATATTCCGGTTTTAGATAAAGAATCTTGCTTTTTTACATATAACGTTTAAATTTTCCTCTATTCCTTAAAAATCCTTCCCCGAGATAGAACATGGCAACGCTGAGTGATACCTATAAATGTGTCAAAAATTCTTGAATATTCTTGAAGATACTCGTATATCGTAATATACATTGTTTTAAATCGTGTGTCTATGAAATATCATAAAAAAATCTTATTAAACAGTAAGATAAGAACATAGAAAGAGATAAACAGACATACCCCATTAGTTTAATTTAATCTACAAATATATAATCAAGTAATCACTCACACAGTGTTACCTTATATCCTTGATCAATACTTATATTTATGTACAAAAATAATATACTTGGAAATATGTAGATTTAAATTGAAATATCACTTTCATACGTAGTATATGATAAAGCGCTTTTGAAATGTATATATTATTTATAGATATAATTGTAATATTAATAAGTGATAACGTTGGCATATTTGTAGGTGTGAACAATATAGATTACCAATCAAGGCTTCCTTGTAAATATGACGATAAGGATAGTTATGGATATTTGAGTCTAAGTATAAATTTAACTTACTATGTTTGATGTCGTAGATTTTTTTGTGATATAGTTATTAAAGCATAAAGCCGCAATACAAAGTTGGAACGAATTTCATGAAGCTTGACTTTTATTTGTCTTTTTTTTTTAACCACTTCTACACAAACACAAACTAGACACAAACTGCAAAATTTCACAATTCTAGTTCAACCGGAAGTTCCCTATAAATTTTTATTCCCTTGATAGTGTCAAAGTAAACGTTCAAAATAAATGTAGAAGTACTTTTTTTTTTCATTACATAATGGGGGATGTTTGTCGGCCGCAACACTAAAATATATTCTCTAATATATAGATTTATTCTCTATTAATTGCGCCTTTAAGAGCTAGAGTCAGCGGTAGTCAAATACCGTGTTCCCATGGATAGCACCTGCATGTACAAAGCACAATACCGATACGCCCGCATTCCACCGCCACCTGATCGTAAAGAACTGACAATTATCTTAGAATGTAGAAAAATAGGAAAATATATATCTATATAAATGTATTGGGAAATTTATTTTATTAATAAAATACTGTTCTTTGGTATTATTTTGAGATTTTATTTATCTATTTAAGGATGTTTACTTTAAAATATAAAATATTATTCAATGAAGAAAGATATTTAATACATTATTTACGTTAATAAATTATATTACATATATGTATTTAAATTAGTATACAATATAAATACATTTTTATAAAAAAAAAAGGTAATTGTAGAAGGTAACAATAAACTAAGGTTTATAGTATTGCATAACCGATAGAATATTGTATATAGGTGTTTAAATGATCAATTTTATTAATCCTTCTGTAGATGCTATAAATTTAAAAAATAAATCTAAATCAATAAAATAAGTAAGCTCCATTAAATCTTTAAATTCTTTAAAACAATTAATTACCTTATTTCTAACGTCCACTAATAAAAGTTTTAAAATACAGATTATAAATCAATTAAAAAATAAAAAAGCGTCTCTATATTTCTAACACGTCTAAGTTATAACTATTCATCTTCGCGTCAAACAATAATACGATTAAAAAGAATAAGAAAGACCATTCGGCTCGCTCTGTGGGAATCAAATCACGACTCACGCGCAGCATCGTGAAAGGATCTTAGGACAGTTTTGTATACAGCATGTTTTATATTCCTGTAAATTTGTTTCATCAATTTGAAAGGTTTGTCGTGATAAAGTAAACAGTTTTTTTAGTTAGTTAGATTTTGTTAAGTTTTATTAGATTTTATATAACATAGAGTATTTAATTCTTTGTCATTGTTGTACCTATTCTCTATACAATGTGAAAAGTATCTTAATCATATAGGAAAACAGAACAAAACTGTTAATGTCTATTTTATACCTCTGCAAGTTATATCAATAGTTAACTATATTAGTTAGTTATATATTTAGCTTTATTGCGCACATAGAAGGATAGGCAGAAGAAACAGACAGTATATATATGAAAGAACTAAAGATCTAAAATTATTAAAATAGACATAATTTATAACTTTTAACATACATACAAGGAAATTTATTGAGGCCAGTCGTGGCGTGACCAGTTTGTGGCACAAAGTGTGACGGTTAACGCGAAAGGTGGTGGGTTCGGTTCTAACTCATGTAAATTGAAATATTTAATCTTTCCATTTTTTTCGCTCCGGTGTCGAGGCAAAGCGTGACATTGAGTTCCACAACTCAACACGCAATGTCTTCAGAATTCGGCGGAAAATGGGGTACGGACAGTCTTAACACTAGGTTCCCTCCCTACACTGCTATTTGCGGGATACAGCGTGACGCTAAAAAAATAACAATTCTATAATTTGAAACAGGCTGTATCTAATCCGTAGGCAGGTACGGATGCACCTGAGTATTTTACGCCGCGACTCTCTGGCGCCGAACTGACCGTCACCGCTAACCGACGCGTTATGCCGACAATGCCGGCGTCATTAGTATACACTTACTACAAACAAAGTTAAATTTGAAATTTTCACCTTTTTTTGTCTGTTTATCGCATTAATCATTTGATACGATGTGAACGGTTCTTTACACTAATTATACGGGGACGCCAAACTGATATTTTTATTCGTAAAGTTTGCGTGGCGGTAATTGCTTATAATTTAATTATTAGGTCATTAAGTATATAATAATATACTATATAAATGAAATATTTAATATTTTCATTCTTTCGCTCTGGCGTCGATGCAATGTTTGGCGTTGAGTTGCGCATTTCCTCCCGAAATCGGCGAAAAATAAGGAACGGAGTGTCTTAACACTAGGTTCCCTCTGCTCACCCTGCTATATGCTGAATACAGTGTGAAGCTGAAAAAAAATGTTTAATTAGTTTTAGTAAGGTCGTTATAGTAGGTCATGGTATTGTACCTATAGTTTTTAAACATTATCGTAATTGATATTCATAATCATGTATTCAATATTAAGATCATTTGATAATTGATAAGTTTTCGATAACCACAAAACGACCTTCCCACATAATTCCTAAGCCAGGAGACGTTCTTGCAGCCATCCCTTGCCCCCTACAATAAGGAACCCAAGACTACTTCGAATGGTTGTGTGTGTTGGTTCAGAAAATTCTGCGTAATTGGGTACATGTCCTCCTCCTTTTTGGATTCGTAGGTAATAAGTTTTTTTTTAGAATTAATGTTATTTTATATCAATTAAAAATAACCTTTGTGCCGATAGTGGTTTTAGTAAACGCTTTAATAGCGAAAAGCATCGACCAACATCTTTAGAGGTTATGGCTATCTGTTGGAAACCAAGAACTGAATGCATAAGGCAGTTTTACTTGAGACGCGTGTATTGTGAGGAGGTTCCTCTGTCGAGAGCCCTAGCCACCGATGGCCTGGACCCATGTCCCACCCTCTGAAGAGTGTATTTTTAATATATTTTTTAATGTATTTTTTACAATAATTTATATTTAAAAACGTAAAATTTATTCCTCTATAGTAATAAAAATATAATGTGTTATTTAATTTTTACCTACATATGAATTTATATCAGGTTCTATTTTTTTTTAGGGTTCTGTATCTCAAAAGAATAAATCGGAACTGTTATGTCCTTAAATTACAAAATTTGATAAGAAGTGATAACTTACAGTACAAATAAAGGTATAAATCCGAAAACTGGGAATTTACAGAAAAAACAACATTACAAGAGCGTATACTTGTAGTTCATTTCATACAAAAAAAATAATTTTCTCAATTTCAATAAGTTATGCTTACTGTAAGTTATACTTACTTACTGACCTTTGATTGGACTATCAGGAAATTGGTAAGGAACCCTCGGTGGATGGTAGAGTCGCACTTGACCAGGTTTTTTGTTTCGATGACATGTACCTATTATGCAGTCTTAAGGAAAAAGGATACAAATAATATATTGTAAATATCGAGAAAATTGAGTAGATTTTTTTTTATTGAAATAAAAACCACCATTAAACCATTGAGTTTTAAAAAACAGTGGAATAAAAATTAATGAAAGGGGTGCTTCGAAGGACGGTGAAATTTTAACAAAAAAACAACCACACGTTTTGCACCGATGGGATTTTACAAGGAGATGTATGAATGTGATGAAGCCTCAGTCTCAAATAACAGCGAAACACTGATTCTTGATGTAGCTGATGACGAAATCAGTATAAAAGAAGTTGAGAGTGCAATACAAAGTCTGGAATGTGGTAAGGCAGCGGGAACAGCCGAGATGATCAAATATGGTGGGTCACGCCTCTTGGACTTGTTCTGGTTTTTGTGCAAAAATGCTCATATTGACTGCGCAAGCCTTCGCTGTCTGGGCTATCAGTTTGATTAGCGATCTACTGTGAACGCTTGCACTAACAAGCGTTCACAGTTCAAATCATTTTTAAGTCTCTGTTTATTTTATAACTAAATGTACAATTTAGCAACATTATTTTATCAGATAGGCCTCTTTTCCTGATGCCGAATTGTATATATATATATATATACAATTCAATTATATATTATTAATACAATGTATATATATATATACAACTCAACTTTGTGAAAAAAAAATTAATTGTATTTCCTCGCTACGACAGTATTGCCATCGGAAGGCTAAACTCGAGAGTCGGTAGTTTCGGGACGAGGAACGTTGATGTATGTGGTCAATTACTATTCTAGTCTGTGTCTGCGCAGCAACACGTGCACAAGTAGACTGTGAATTATACATCATTATCTATTGATATCTTATCTTTATTCAATTAATTTGTTCACATATAATATTGCAAGGTTTTTAGTAAAGTTATCAGAGTAAATATTGATTGAAAATGGCCACTGTGACTTTAAATCAAGGAATATTAAGAGGAGGAAAGGCTGTTAGTGACAAGGGGACACCGTACTACGAGTTTTTGGGAGTACCCTACGCTAAACCACCTGTTGGAGACTTGAGATTTAAAGTAAGTAGACAATCATTAATTTTAACGATTTAAGCATTACTTCTGATGGTCGATTCAATTTTATAGATTTATATATTGTATGATATAACGTAACATTTTTTTAGCGTCACGCTGTACTCCGCATACACAACAAGATAAGCAGACGGAACTTAGTGTTAAAACACTTCGTTACCCATTATCTGCCGCAGTCTGGAGAAGCTGGACTTTCTTTGCGTGTTGAGAGGTGGAACTCAACGCCTCGTTATGCGTTTACAACAGAGCGAAGAAATGAAAATGTAAAATATTTAATTTCCTCGAGCGGGAATCGAACCCATAACCTGTCGCATTTACAGGCACACTTTGGGCAACAATAAAATGTTCGAGAAATATATTTGTTGTATTGTACTAACTATAGGTATTTATATATTCCAGGATTTATTTACCTTATTTAATTATGTAACATAAAGCTTCTTAAATGTTGTAATTAAGTTTTGTCGACTGTTTATATGTTCGCTCATATGATATTTGGTTATTTTTAAAATATCAATATATCAAAAACGGTAAAATCTCAGGACATACCGTACATACGTATACATGGTAAAAATGTTGTAAATAATCTCCTATTTCATTTGTATCAAATTCATTAAATAAATAAATAGATTTCATGATATTTTCAGAGTCCTCAGCCACTAGACCCATGGATTGGAGAAAGAGATGCCACAACCATTCCTCAGGACAATATTTGTTGTCAAATGGAGTTTATAAAAGGTACCGCAGTGGGGACGGAAGATTGCCTCTATCTAAACATCTATACTCCAAAATTACCAGAATTTAATTTTAAGTTATTGCCAGTAATGGTATTCATCCATGGCGGCGGTTTCTTGTATACCAACGGTATCATAAAACAAGATATGGGACCAGATTATTTAATTGACCAAGATGTGATTGTTATAACATTCAACTACAGATTAGGTGTTTTAGGTTTCCTAACGCTCGATATACCTGAAGCCACTGGAAATATGGGTTTGAAAGATCAAACTTTTGTTCTTAAATGGGTACAGGAGAATATAGACAAATTTGGTGGAGATCGCGACAACGTTACACTATTTGGTTTGAGTGCCGGCTCCGCGTCAGTCGAGTATCACCTTATATCACCGTTGTCAAAAGGGTTATTCCACAAGGTAATACTCCAGTCGGGCTCCAGCCTCAATCACTGGGCAATAAATTATGAACCAAACAAGCTACTAATCAAGCTTCTCGAAAAAATGGGTTATAGTGGATCTACCGACAACAATAGGGAGATATATGAATACTTACTAGCAGTGCCATCGTCCCTTTTAATAGAAGCTAGCAATAAAGCAATTGAAGATGTCACAGACAGAATGTATTTTGGATTCGTACCCACAATTGAAAAAGATTTTGGAAATGGCGAAGCAGTCATAACCGAGTGTCCATATAAGTTACTCATTGAGGGTAAATTTAATCGAGTACCCGTAGTAAAAGGATTCTGCAACAATGAGGGCTATCTAATGAATTTGTTGAAACCACAAGCAGTTATAAATCTAATGAAAAATAAAAATTTCACCGATCATTTCTCCTTTTTCATGGATGAACGCGACAAAAGCTACTTTAACGCAAAAATTTTAAGCGCTTATTCAGAAAATATTCAGCCTAATGACGACGAAGATAGATTGGAAGTAAATTTCTACAGTGACTTAGACTTTGTGGCTGGAGTTTGGATAAGTGGACAAATACTTGCAAGTCACGGGTTGCCAGTATATTTTTACGAATTTAGCTATGAAGGAAATATGAACTTTTTCAAGAAAATTTTTGGCGTGATGAGAAAAGGCGCCGCTCATGGCGACGACTTTACCTACGCTTTCAAGCATCCAATTTCAAAGTTTTGTGAAGGTAAAGATGAAGAAATTCGGAAAATCGTCTGTCTCATTTTAACCGGTTTCGCTAAAAATAGGTAAGAGAATAAACTAATTATAATATTTTTTTACCCATCTTAGCTGACGCACAAATAAAGTCTCCTTTTATTATGAACTTAGATCGAGACATTTTTTTTTCTCTTCTTGATCCGACTCATCTGTCGATCCGACAGTTCTGTATCAATTTAAGACTCGTAGGTCAACGGGAAGTACCAATTACCAAGTACCAAGTGATAACTAAGTTAAGATCGCAGACATATGCATTTATATTGTATGAAATGTTGCAACAAGGGTAACACCGTTGTGTATTATTATGTAATATGTTTTTCTTTCATATGTATTTTTTATTGTATGTTTTCATTGTTTATCAAATTTCGTAAGAGGGGATCTTAACTCTTAAACATATGGGTTCCGATGTTTTAATTAGAGAACCCTAACAATTAAGACTTAATGTTTTTCCACATGATAAGGAAAGCCGACCCCGTATAACCAGATAAGGCGAGGACAAAGAAGTTTTTCATAATGTTGTTCATTATATTAATATATATTATCATATTGATAATAATTAATGAAAATCATTATGATTATTCAATATCGACTATGTAATTTAAACAGTACGTAACTGACTCCACTACTCATAAAAATATAAGAAAATGACCATAACAGATTAACACTAGACAAAGATAGAATACTATCATAGTAAACTTAAGTATAGGTAATGAGTACACATATTTCAATTTGATAAAATCAACGTATAAGCAAAGTGTTGAGTTTTATTTATGTAATTATTAGAATATATCTACATATTTAATTAACAAAAATTTAGGCACACAAAAGAAAGAAAAGTATATATAGTATTAAAAAAACATTTTATTGAAGACTGTTGCATTTTTTTAACAATTTTATTTCACTATGTTATAAGAATTAGATAAAATTTTTGTTACCAAAAAGTCAATCCAAAGTATTCCGAGTATTAATGTCAGCCTCATAAAAAAATAAATTTAACAACGGAAATTATTATAAAAAAATATAAATAAGTTAATATATGAATAACCGCATATACATTTACATTAATTTCGTATTTTTTTGTTTCTAGCATTCCAGATAGCGGGCTAGACGTAGAATGGCCCAAATACACAAACGAAACACCTGCCTATCTCAGTATTGATCAAGATATCAGTATCAAATACAATTTTGAACCAAAAAAGATGGCATTGTTCCAAGAAATTTATGATAAATATTACCTAAAATGATTTTCCAAACATTGTATATGTTATTATATAAAAAATAATAAAATATATTGTACAATAAATTCGTAATTTCTATATTGTTATCCACCAATTAAATTGATTTTATTATATTTTTTTGAGCTTTACATTGTATCCTGCATATAGCAAGACCGACCGAGGTAGTCTAGTAATGAAAGATTTTCACACTTCCCACCACCGCCAATTTTCGAGATTCTGCTTGTTGAGTGGCACAACTCAACACAAACGCGGGAGTCGAAGCCACAACCATTCAGTTAGAGGCGGTTCTCATGCACCAACCACGATGGCCTGAAGTTTTTATTATTGAGCGGCGTTGAATTCCGTCACTCAATACGTAATATCCCGAAAACTGGGCAATGCGTGAGGAATGAAATCTCTGAAGACTATTTTCTCTATTTGCATGATACAGCGTAAAACAAGCAAAATACGAAAAATATTTCATGATTTATAATATTTTTCATAGAGTTCTTCAAAGAGTCGCATTCTCTCTGGTTCCACTTGATATTTCATAGTGAGTTTATCATCAATCACTAAACACGCTAATCCCGTTTCTGTTATTGGCTCCCATTTAGTAACTATAACATCGTCAATACTTGGCGTGGGATCCCTGCAAAGAATTTAATTTTATATATATATTCATTTACAACCACTTCATATATAAAGTAGTATATGAATTGAATTAAGTGACTTTTAATATGGTATTTAAATTATAATAACATTATATAGGCTTATAATTATACATGTATAAATACATATTCATTTATTTAGTCATTTTATGCTTTTATTTTTCATTTTTATCATAAATTATTAATTTCATTTGAAATATATTATTATATAGGGAGATAAAAAAAATGAATTTCCCTTGAGTGAAAATGAAATGCACAACTAACACCTAAACAAAAATTATGTAACAGAGTTTATTACATACTTACCCAAATTTAGCAAAGTTTGTCCACATAAGACACATTCTGCTCAAGACCAGCCTGTCCGTATCCGAAAGATTATCATCCTTTAAAATGGCAGATTTTACTAAATAACCACCCTCGTCACCATGACAAGCACCTTCTCTATCAATATTTAACTTTTTTTTTAGATAATTCAATCCACCATCATATGCAAATTCATAAAAATATACTGGAGAGTTGTTTTTTGCAATCAATTTAGTAGAGACGTAAATTCCTCCAATAAAGTCTATATCACTATAGAAGTTAACTGCATATTCATCCTCTTCCTTGTATAATTTTTTTCCTTCTAAATATACTGTTTTTAACCTAGCTTCTATGCTGTTTTTCTCTGTATCATCAATTTCAAAAGGCAAGATTGACAAAAAGTTTTTCTCTTTCACCAACTGTTCTATTGCAGCGGAGGCCATTGAAACTACTAAAAGACCTTCACGAGCACAAAAGCCAGCCATATACGGAACTTTAGTAAAATTACCTTGAACTAACAAGTCATAAGTGGACATAGTAATAAAGGGTTCCCAGTCACCCTCCTTCTCTATACTAGGAACAAAACCAAAATTAATACCACCACAATATTTTTGATCTGATAAAACCATCATGGCAGCTGAGATCAATTCTTTAAAGGACAAATTTTTTAAATATTTTATCAAATCCTTTTTATCATCTATCATTTTCTTTTTAACAACTGGTATTTTGGATGCTAACTCATTAATTTTATTATTCTGAGCCCAGTGAAGTAAAGAGGAGCCAGATTGAGCAATCGCCTTATGAAACAGTCCTCTAGCCAAAGGAGAAATCATGAGATATTCTACTGATGATCCGCCAGCACTGATACCAAAAATAGTTACATTATTAGGATCTCCATTGAAATTACTTATATTCTGTTGCACCCATTTTAATGCTTGTACTTGGTCCTTTAAGCCCATATTACCTGGAGCCTCTTTGCAATCCAAATTTAAAAATCCAAGAACACCCAATCTATAATTTATACTGACTAATACCACATTTTTCTCAATAAGATAATCAGGCCCATGTTTAGAGTCATCTGTACCGCTTCCAAAAATAAATCCCCCACCATGGAAAAACACCATAACTGGGAGTAAAGGTTCTCCAGAATTAGGAAGACTTGGTGTATATACATTTAAATATAAACAATCCTCATCACCAATAATTTGTAAAGTTTCTTTCTCCAATTGCGCACAAATATTGCAATTCTGAGTACCATCTCTTACACCTTCCCATGGCTCTGGCTCTTGTGGATTCTGAAAGATATATCAGCACAAATAAAATACTATATTTAAAATACATTGTTTAGATTTATTTCAAAAGCTTATCCGTACACCAAGGTGTATGGATTTCTATGTAATTCATAATGTAATACAGGAATTTCAAAAACATTAAAATAGTAAAAGAGATAATATGCAGCAAAAAAATGTTTGGAACACACTGTTGTTTTAAGTGCTCTTAAGATAAGATTTATTTTGATTACTTACAGAAAATCTCA
This sequence comes from Heliconius aoede, assembly GCA_037355905.1. Taxonomy (NCBI): domain Eukaryota; kingdom Metazoa; phylum Arthropoda; class Insecta; order Lepidoptera; family Nymphalidae; genus Heliconius; species Heliconius aoede. The sequence continues at coordinate 401,961 of JBAIZZ010000108.1, read as the reverse complement.
ATTCCCCAATTGGTGCTTTTGCATATGGAATGCCTTTATAAGCATAAAATGCTGTATTATTAGAAGTTTTACAATTTTTCCCTGATAATTTGCCCTGCTGGACCGATACTATATTTATTGACATGATTGTTTTCTTCTATAAAGTAAATATAAATAAAATTATAATTGATTAGTTTAATAATTGATAGTTCAACACGAATATATAAAAACACTTATTATTCTTTCAACTATAGATTAGAAACGAGTGGTGATAATATTTTTATCTTTAAAAACCCTAAAAAGTCATTCAACGACCTTCAAATTTAACTATCACTTTTACTTAAGTGACAAGTGTTGCCATATGCCAATATGAAGTGTCAAATCTGGTTTTCCTCACAATGAAGTGATACTTAATATAACACAGTAATTACGTTAAAATATCTAACTTTACTGAGTTTAGGTAATTAAGTAATTTATATAAGATTAAAGTACAATTTATTATTATAAAAAACTTAAAGTTATATCTATGCAATTTGACTTCGTACGATTATTTAACTATATTTGATAAATCATTGTATGATTGTAGTAAAGAACCTTGAATTTTTTATTACATATTCATAATTGCGCTTTTTAAAGCCACATAGGTAATGTGCTATTATACATAAATATATGGGTGTATGTATTTATATTAAAAGATAAGTATTGACATAAAACGCAGCACCAAACTCAAACTCCCTTTGCATAATGTAAAAAATTATTATGGTGTCTTGAAAGCCAGCTAAAAGCTTACCTTGCTGTGAATCCAAATATATACTTAAATCTTTTATGATAAAGATATTATTTTAATACAACACTAAAACGAGAGTACTGGTTTTCGCTATATGTAATAGCAAAACTCGTCGTGGCGCAGCGGCACAAGGGTGTGACAGTAACGCGACGGTTGTGGGTTCGATCCCCACACGAGGAAGTGAAATATTTATTTACGTTTATATTTCCATTTCTTCTCTATCGAGGCAAAGTACTGCGACACTGTGCGAAGTAAAATAAAACAAACTATTTTAATAAAAAATACATATTAATATACTCGTTCCCTAAGAGGACATATACATATAAGTATTAATGTTTCGTCTATAATATCTAGTAAACTTGGGAACCTAGTATTAACTGTTACGACAGTCCGTTCCCATTGAGACATTTCCGTGTTCCACTTTCCGTCGAATATTAAAGCCATTGCGTATTGAGTAACAGAATTCATCGCCGCTCTTTGTATTGTTAAATATTCACGTACTTCCTCGAGTGCAAATCGAACCCACACCCAATGCGCCTACAGACCCCCCCCCCTTCGGCACGACGACCTCAAGCAATACTTTTAAACTTCAAATTTGCCTTTCATACTGAAAACAATATGCCTGCATTTTAAACGTTTGGTCGCCAGTCTTAGCAACCACGTCGTGGTTGGTTCTGATTTTTCTTTCATAAATTCCACGCTGTTGTCTCACGAACATAATTAGACCGCACTAAAATGATTCAAATCCCAGTGGGACTGAGATAGCCGGATGCGCACCTGTGTGCGGCAGTCGCTTCGTGAGAACCGACCACGATCTCCGCCACACAAAAACCATTATACATTGTACGGGCATTTTCTTATGAATTGTTCAATATTTAATCTTATTTCATTCAATTTAAGGATCAATGTTTATTATAGAAGAGCAAATATAGAGAAGTCGTACACGTATAAAGGTCTGTCAGGTGGTTTGAGGTGTTTGTTGTGTTATTTTGTACGCTTTGAAAGTTTGAACATCCGCGTAAGTCTCTATTATCGCAACTTTTTACAATTATTGGTGGCCATGGGGCCTAGAGGGAAAATGAAGACTTAAGTTATTATACAAACATAATATGATACTTAATAATGAAGTAGGCATTTAAGTACTGAGTTATTTTATAATATAAAACAATTAAAAATTTATTAACAATTAACAACTTTTTTTTTATAATCGTTAAGTTTTAACGATTTATTACGTTTTTAAGGGTAGAGGAAGAACAGAAATTTAAGGTTTATTAATTAAGATTAAAATGTTTATATATAGGCTGACTTGGAAGATCGCGTGGAGGTATCAATCTGTCATTAATATAAAATGGTCAGGTTTATGGTCGCTTAGAGCACAGAAAATATCATACTTCTAAGTCAACGCAAAAAAGTATGAGCATTTATGCATCAATTTTACAACATTTTGTATGAAATTCGCAGCGTAATTAACACCTATAGGGTACCTAGGGTATCCAAAAATGAAAATTATAGATATTTCATGGAAAAAAAATCATTACAAATTTATATTTCTATTAAATTTCATACAAAAAGAGTACATATTGTATGCCGGAAAAACATATAATGTCAACTTATTAAGTTGTACCCTACAGTCTTGAAATTGGTACGGAACCCTCAGTGGACGAGTACGACTCACAATTAACCCCTATACAGTAATTATAATCAGCATTCCTGTCCAAAACATCATGGTATCTCTACAGCCGAACACGTGAGATGTTTGCAAAATTTGGCTCCTCGGTTGACCGTGTGAACTCGATCACAGAGCTTTTTAGCTCTTTTCCGAATATAAAAAGACTCTTTCAATGACTATTCAATTCGATTTCATCGATTCTTCTACCATAATGTTGTTGTGCTCTTTTTTGTGTTATAATTTTGCAATTATTTCATTGTAAAAGCCGTTTATTCTGTACAACTAACATTTTAAATGCTAAATATTTTTTTTTTTTTTTTATCAAGATAAGCAGAAAACATAGTGTTAAAACTCTCGCTTCCTACGGTCCCGCCCATTTTTCAATACGTAGCCAGACCAGACCAGAGCGAAAAAATGAAAATAATTTATTCTTTCATATGCGAATTGAATCTACAACTGGCGCCTTGACAGTCTGACGCTTTGCTGCTGGGCCATGATGGATATTTGTAAAAATATGACCTGATTTATGACTCTATTATATATGTAATAAACCTACGTATCATGCGTAATTAAATTACCTACATTATTTTAACCTGTTGAAAAATTTCGCTTGTCATTTATCTGATAACTAATTACGTTCAAGTATTTTATGCTTAAGAGTTGTATAGTTTTTAAATTGTTATTACTACAGGTAGATATTACTGTAGAAAAATTGCTATTAAATTATAAACGATTCTTTTTAAAATATACCTCTAAATTGATCTATGTATCTTACAAGGTACCTTATACTAATTACTACTCACAAAAATCTGTTTCGGATTTTGATTTTCATAACCGAGTCTTACTTGGGAAAAATATTATATTTGAACACGTTATTTTATTTATATTATATATAGTAAATAACTTTATGAAGAAATATATATTTTATTTATGTAAAAATACAATACTATTACAATATTGTATTATTAGTATTGTAGGTGTACCAAATAGGTACTTTTTATTTATTTTAAAGACTTCACAACAACGCGACATTGTGGACAAAGTAATGAACGAACAAATGTATATTAAAATAAAACAAAGTTTAACTTGAATGTGTGTCTATCGGTACCTACAATATAAGCAGTCAACAAAATAATATATATTTTGTGTAATCTTACTGTAATTAGTATAAATAAGAAAACTGGTATGGGAATAGACAACTGACAGTTTTTTTATACTTTTCAGAGGTATCACAGGATAGCCATCGTTTACTTCTGGAAGTTGAACCCACAACCGTCATGTTTGCAGAAGACACCGCTTGCACCATGATAGCCTTAACTTAACCTTTAAGATTGTCTTTACTCTTTAATATTATCATATTGTAACTGACATATAGTTATTTGATTTAACAATATGAGTGAATCAAGGTGATGTTTTTAATTAAAGTTTTTATAGTCTGGGTTTTTTATTGTTTAGACTCTAAATAATAAAATATATATACGTTCGAAACGCGAGTTGTTATAGTGATGGAAGACTTTTTGATATTCGAATCCAATATAACAATAAATAAGAGTCAATTATATATTCAAGAGCTGTCAAATAGTACGCGGAATCAATGGCGGTGGGGCTTTGGTGTGACCGCGAGGGCGTGGGGGCGTGGGGGCGATCGTAAATCGCGACGCACAATACAACAGAGCCATTGTGGTGGTGATGTTCCGTGTCCATGTTGCCAATCTGGGCACGTATGTACTTGTTATAGAGAAGTGGCCGAATTATTGGTAGAAGTCGATATTTTATAATTGAAAGTTTTGTATTTTTTCAGCTTCATGTTCTCCGGTGTTAAGAAATCTGGAGGCATTGCGTGTTGAGTGGTTGAACTCAGGGCCGCCCTTTACTTTGTCACAAGAGCTAAGAAATGAAAATATTAGATATTTCATTTTCTCGAGTGGAAATCGAATACACAACTACTGCGTTTACAGTCATATGCTTCTACCTCTGCGATACTACGGCCTCATTTGCATTTTTGCAGATAACGTTCAGTTTTCGTCAAATCCAAGAGATTTGAGACTTCATTTTTAAAAACATATTTATCGATATAATATAATTTGATAATGCACTATAGTCCGACATGATCGTGAGTTGGCCTTTTATATGTGTGAATGCTTCGCGCGCAGGTGTGTCCGAGACTGGCCGGCGCCGGCGCACATTCCTTCTACGGTCACGGCGCCCTGCGTACTTGTCTATTCTATAATTGCGGATATTACTATATCATTTTATACTTTTAGGCCACTATGATTCAAATATTAGGTTAGTTTTATTATTATTTTTTTACTGTAGATATAGCCTAATGTTCAATAACACTCCGTTTTCCGTACATTGCCTGAATTCAAGATATTGCAATGATCGTGAGTTTGATTCTCTCTCGGGGGAATGAAATATTTAATATTTTTGTTATTTCTAAGCAAAAAAATTGTAATAATTATTTAAGTATGTGACACAGAGACATCTCTTTTCACTATAGACTTTGACTATAGACACGCCATCTATGATCATGTTTCCCAATTAATACGGAATATTTTATTGTGTATCGCTACTCTACGATAGATGGCACAGGCAATAGCTTATAATAAAATTAAATTTGTTATTGATACATTTAATATTTTATTATACTTTTATTTTATTAAAATTTAAAATTTTAAAAATCAAATACTTTTCTCTAACTAAAAAGTGTAATTTTTAACAAATTATGATACGAATTATAAAGAAAGATGGTAACCCTGAAAACACATGGAATTTGTGCTTTCGGCTAATATCGTGAGGTCGTCGATTCGTCGTTTGCCGGCAGAGATCACGAATATTCTAGATTTCAATATTATAAACGCAGACTAGAAACTATCATTCATTTGTCTTAGTTCCTGACTGAAAAGTGCGCAATTTTTAAATAGAAAATGGCTAACGCAATGAAGAAATTGATTCCTTTACTCGACCGTGTACTCATTAAGAGAGCAGAAGCAATTTCGAGAACAGCGGGAGGTATCGTGATCCCGGAGAAGGCACAGTCCAAGGTTCTCCACGGAGAAGTAGTCGCTGTTGGTCCAGGCTCAAGAAAAGACAATGGAGAATTCATCCCCCTCCTTGTTAAAATTGGTGACAAAGTGCTGTTACCCGAATACGGCGGCACCAAAGTTAGTCTAGAAAATGATGAAAAGGAGTACCATCTCTTCAGAGAATCTGATATTTTAGCGAAGATCGAAAATTAATTTTAATTCTAGTTTTAGTTTCCCGGGTTCCAATTATTTTATTAGTTCCGTTGTAGTGTATGAACATGACGTGATTGTGTAATATGTTTAATGCTGTGGGCAAGCTGTTATCTTTGCATTTATTATAACATTGTTGAAAAAAAACTGTTGTATTACTTGCCCAATTCACCCTCATATATTCATCATAACCTAAAATGCTTTCATCTATTTCACAAGAGTTGCTTCATCTTTTAGGTTATATCATTATATAGCTTTTATACATAAGTACAACGCTATACACTAACATATACTGTATTTTCTAGAATGTCTACGAAATAAATGCCAAAGTTATTAAGCTGAATACACTTTTATTAAAAGCATAAGAATAAAACAACCTTTATAAAATAATTACTGTAAGATTGCACTAAATACATTTTGTCAAGTAATAATTACAACACAATAACCTATGATAGTGTTTATGGCAATGTATTTCACTCAGAATGTCTAATACTGCATCGCATGGTTTAATATACATTTATAGTTTTCTTCAAACCAGAATTTGAACATAGCGGGACTTGAACCTATGCCACTTTGAAAGTTTGTCTGATACAATATATATTCTCATCAAGCTACATCATAATTCTCGTTTATTGCAACTTTTGTTAGCTTCTTTATAGAGAGTTGTCAAATAATATGAATGTAGTGTGATAACATTGTATTATGATCAGATTAACTTAAATAATTATTACAATTTAGGCACATGTGCCTTGCAATATTCAAATCTTTGTCTTCTCTGAAATGGTTTTTTTTAAATACTTCAATCAAGAGATTCTTTTCACATTTTCTATATAACAATGAATTTAAATGAAGTGATCAGTATATAGATTGAATAAATTTACCTATCGCTTTATATTTTAAGCAAGATATATACCTACAGTGCTTGGTGAATGCTACAAGTATAAGATTTTACTAGATCTTGAATACAAGCATTATAAATAAATGATCTAAAACTTGTATATTAAAACAGACAAAAAAATTACTCAGTAAAAACTAATTAGTAATTGTATGTTCCCAAATTAATGGTCATTTTGCAAAAATAGAAACTGTTGTTGGTTACAATAGTAAAACCTATTTAAAATAATGTTAAAAATAAAATGTTTTTAAAGTTTTATATTAGCTGTGAAAAAATATTTATTTTTTAATATGTAAAATAATATATATTTTTGTCAATTGCTATGTGGTGAGCAATGCAAGTACAATATCCAGTAATATCTTTTGGTAGACAATATTTGAAAGTCTATTAAATTTGTTAGCAAGGCATGCAGATTAACTTACAAAATTTATTAACATATTATTAAAACTAACATACACAGTTCACTTAATGTTTAAATTTAAGGTACATAATGATGGCATATATCAGTATATTTGAATGTTGAGGCCCTTACAGTGCCGTAGGACAGTGTCTTACTGTAAGCGCCTTGTTTATGTCACTAAGGGACATAAATACATTTAAATTTGAATATCATTGAATGTTCTATACAATTCACACAATGAATTCAAAAACAGGAAATGAGACTATTTTATCACTAGATTCTCTCTGTCTATCCTGCTCTATGTACAAAAGCTGATATTTATATAATTTACTCCACATATGCACTGATTGCTGTACGTCTAATCACTGCTGATAAACCAGGATTTGGATCTGGAGGTTCTGTCAATAGTTGCACTGTTTTCCAACATCCATCGTCATTCGACTGCCTTAATGCTTCCATAATTGCCTGCACTCTTTGCCCATCTTCAAAAGTAGCTGCAGCTCTAACTGGTTCTTTAATCCAATCCATTTGTTCTTTAACAGGCAAGAATGCCTCTTTTAGAGCACTTATCATTTTACAAAGTCCTTTTATGTATGGTTTAGGAATAACACTAGATGCACAACTAAGATCTTCAACATCAACATAGATGACTTCTTCTTTATCAGGATTTCTTTTATTTTCTTCTTCAGCAATTTTATTATTTGATTTATGTAATCTTCCATGAAGATCTCCTCCTCGGACTACTAGGTAACCTTTTTTACTGCAAACATAAATCTCTTGATTGAAACATGGGCCAGGTAAGTGATTATTTAATGTAGCTGTAACTAATAAGCCCTTTTCCATTTGCAGTTGGAATGTACAAAAATCAGGTGCAGTTATTTTTCTAATGCCATTTACTTTTGCAGTCTCTTCAACAAAAGTTCTTAAAACACCATGAACTTTAACAACTTTTTGACCACTAAGATATGAAACTAAATCTATTACATGACTGCCAACCAATGTTAAAGTTCCACCCCCCATGGTATCATCACAAAGCCAATTGTATGTCTCTCCCAACAAAGATCCCATTTGTACTCTTACATCTATAAGTGTTAATTCATTTGGATTGCCCAGGTAACCATCAAGAATAGTTTTCCGCATGTGGCTGAATGCTGGTAGAAATCTCAGGGAATGATTAATTATGGATATTAAAGTAGGATAATACTGAGCGGCTCGAACCATTTTTAAAGCTTCTGCCTGACAAAGACCAGCAGGTTTATCACATACTACATGTTTACCTATTCCAAGAGCTTTCACTGATATTTGGGCATGTAAATTAGGAGCGCAAACTATGAATACGAGGTTCACATTCTTTTTCAATAAAACATCATCTATTTTATTCGTAAAAAAAGGTATTTTTAGTTCTTTTGCGGTGGTTTCGGCTTCATGAATAGTTACACCCCATATTGCCTCCACTGGGAATCCCTTATCCCTTAAAAATGGCACTAAAACTTTAGCCACAGAACCCGTTCCAAACACACCTATACCAGGTAACATATTGCTAGTATTTATATTTAATGTGATATTGACATAGTTAAAAGTATAAATTTGTATTACTTTGTACGATTTATAAACAATTCAAGGCTCAAGCTCTATCATTTAGAAAACTTGTCCATCTATCTGTCAAATTCAAATCAGTACGTCACACTGACGCAGTCAAAATGACATCATGCTTTCGTTAAGAAAAATAAATAAAAGTAAAGTGTAAGTCGAACCGGTCCCCAAAGGTTCCGTACCAACTTCAGGTTATTGACAAACTTAAATTTTCGGGCGTATGAACTCATTTTGTATGAAAAGAAATTTATATTTTTAGTTCATTGTTTGATGTTAGTTTGTAATGTTTTTTTTTTTCTATGAAATATCTATAAATATTCACTTTTTTATTCTTTTTATTATCCTATAAGGGATCCTTGAACTTGATATTTGATATTAATTTCAGCTTGATATCTCCACCCGGATAGACGAACAGCAAAAGGTGTAAGTTACGTATTTTCTCTTCCAGTACGGAACCCTAAACATTGATTGAATTGAAATTTGAAAAACGCCCGACGTTGAATTCCGCCACTCAACTCGTCTCGAAAATTTCGACGGTAAGTATGGAACGGAGTGTTTTAACATTAGGTTCCCTCTACCTACCTCACCTGATCATAATTTTAATAGAATATAATACAAAAATATGGTATGACGTCACATATTTTGTAAATTTTTGACAATCCCGTTTAATCAAAGGTATGTGTTGTTTGATTACTAATATTATAAATACTGTAAGTGGACCAAAGAATAATATTTGTTAAGAAAACATTAGCACCGCCGTAAGTCACACTGGCGGTGGCGCTTTAAACGAATTAGTTCGGGCAACTCGGCGGTTTGATATCAGCCACCTGGATCAAATAGGGTTGTCGTGTTCATTTTACCATTTAAATCTATTCGTTACTTTAGATTTTTCTTGATATGTCCTAAATCCAAGACGTTTGTATGTTTTTATTATAAAACGTCTATAAATAGGAATTTGATGCTATCATAATAGGTCGGGGCAAAAGTATTTTCGTATTGTTCATACAAAGAAAGTTATTTTTTTTATTTATTTATAATATGTACGTGCCGTTTTGATCGATGACTTGTAGCCATCTTATAGGTAATGATCCTGATTCCTGTAGAAATTCATATTCTCATTTTCCAACAAGCTATACACATATTTACGTCCATACAAATTTTCTAAGGTTTCATTGTAATAGGTTGTATAAAATAATTATGGCAGTATATTATAATTAGTCCGGATCCGTCTCTCGAAATTGGCGAATCCGTATAACTGAAGGCCGGATAATCGAGTCTCCACTGTATATAACTTTCTCTGGGCCCTCTCTGCATGTGATGCAGTATATGCAGGCGAAAGGAGAATGAAATAAAAATAAATTATATTAATAAAACCAATACATCAACAACATCAGCAAAATGGAAGATTTTTCAGTAATTGTTATTAATTTGTAAAACAGTTAAACGAATTGCTAGCCCTATTACATACAATCCTATTTGAAGAAGACTTACCTTCTGACTGGAGCCACCGTACTTGATCATCTCCACAATTAGGACTAACCTAAACAAAATCTCACTAGCTATATCTGTATGTTATATTTGTATTTATAGCTCTGTTATTTTTTTAGCCAATGTCAAATTCAATTAGATTTTTTTTAAATGTGTTTGATTGTAACTTAACCGTCGTACGTCTTACGTTAATCCCATCTATTTGGAAAAATCCCTCTTTTCTACTACCATTGTTGAAATTATACAATTGTAAAAAAAGATAATGAATGAAAAGACTTATTCCCGACTTATATTCAGTTTCACTTACAGGGAGTTGCTTATAATTTTTTTTATTTGTATTTTTATTTTCCTCTAACAGCAAAACAAATAATTTTCCATTTTTAAACTTAAAGATGGAAATCTTCCAATATAAATGTATTCGTTTAAAAAAATAGCTTTTACACATCGGTTAATTCAGAAGAGTGCGTAGCACGTGTTGTCACACACTCGTAGGTATAGAGTGTCGCGGAAGTGCGACCCGTGTCGAGCATAGCCGTCAATCTTTCTCAACTTGCTTTACGTCTATACATTGATTCACACTTTTTTATTTTTTAATAAAACGTGATATAGCAAAAAAAATATTAACAACTTAATTATTGTATGTTTCTTTACTATCCTACTAATAGGATAAATATGTTTGCGAGGATGGATATTTGTTTTCATTTTTCATTTGTTTCAAGAAGAAATTACTTAATGATTCAGATTAAACTAGTAATATATAATACCTAGTTTAGTAATAAATATACTTTTAACATCAGAATAACATAAACTACAATTTATGTTAAAACTTTGTATAATTTTGTTACTGTTTGTCGCTTGTGAGATGCTATTTTGAATACATTCAACACCGACATTTCGCAGTAATCTTATACGTTTCTTTTTTCTTTTATGGAAATTAGAATCTGCAATTTTATCTGCAATGTTACTCAGTAAAACATACTAAAGAGTACAATTCTGCATTCGTAATTCTTACTTCTCATTAGTTCGAGGATAATCCTGAAATATTCACGGGAGGGGCATGCGTAGGCGCCGCCCAAGCGCCCGCCTTGCGCAGACGCAGGCTCGAAATTTCAAATGATAAACGTCACGCCACTAGACAGGAGGGCACGCACCCCTATACAAATAAGTGTCAAATTTCATATTGGTTTTTGACTATACAGTAATTAAAGTGAAGTGATTTGTGTGGAATTGTGCAACGATATGCCGA
>JBAIZZ010000108.1:375055-390568 GCA_037355905.1 Heliconius aoede | reverse complement strand
GTACGAGATTTATATAGTTATTAATTATAAGCATTTTTTTTATTATTTTTCTATGTTCACTAAGCAAGGCCAAGTCGAAATAAAAAAGAAAAGCACTATGTGCCTATTCTTGGAATGCTGTAACCAATAATAAAATCATTATGTATATCAAATATATAAAAACATTTATATATTCTGTATAATTATATTCATTATATACGATTAAATATTATAATAAATACAAAGAGTTTGTGTGTTATCTCGATTAAATTACATTTTACTCAAAAATAAAGATTCCTTTGAATCATTTAAAAGTTTATTGCGCCAATATAAAATTTTAATAAAAACGAAACGCCGTTATTTTGTGCACCAATTCATATAAAGCTATGTCTACACGTGGATTGAAGTTGAATGTTAGTAATAGTTTTTTTTCGAGTATTTTTGTATTATATTAATATATATTATACAATTAATGCAATATTACAAAAGGTAATCTTACAAAAACATATATTTTAGACATAATATATGTTCTCTCTCAATTCGGAATAATTCTTAGGTATCAACACGCTTCCGACGGCTGTGGCCGTGCTTCGGGTTGTCTCAGTCGGATTTTTGATCATCTCCGACTCAAAAACTTGGGTCGTTTGAGGTAAGGAGCGAGATTTGACGATAATAAGCACAATTTTAGGTACCGTGTTCTTAAGTTCTAGACAATTCGATCGAAATTATCGGATTGATTTCGTATACCTACCTATATACTATGTCTTATTTCTAATTAGGAACACTATATGCTGTTTGTGAATCTCACAAAAGTAATTTATGAGATTACCTACTTAGAAATAGTGAAAAACTGAAAATGCTTGCACGTCATATATAATTTTATCATATTCATCGTGAGCTTATTCATTTTTGTCGACTTTGCCTTGTATGTGCTGAATGATAATCATGTTTCATTAACGAGCTTACCGTTGGGATTGTGTGCTTTATCACAGACGTCATTGGCAAACACACTTCCATAAAATTAGCATGTCATCTAAAAATATACTATTAACTACTAATTTTAAAAAAAAACACATTACTATCTATGTTTTTTATCTGTAATATTCTTGTGTAAATCCTGACAGTAAGCAACATGACAGAATAATATAATTATGTGGTTTTGGACTTATATTTATTTTATTAGACTATAAATGTATAATTTACAAAAAATCTACTATTATATTTAAAAATGACTATTTATACATAACCGTACAACAGTTATAATTAATATATTTTAAACGGCTTATTAATATTTATATATTCAGAACACGCACTTAAATATAAGTAATTACATATTTAGAATATTTTATATTACGCACATAGATATAATATAACACAATTTCCTGTGAAAAATAAACAATATATTTATATAACAAATAAATATAACTCAGAACATTTGATTAGCTTTTTTGTGATAAATAATGTTTTATTTTATTCTTTATTTCGTAAATTTCCCACAGATATCACGTGAAAGAACATAAAGAGCCGAAAGGTGTTTTGAAGCTGTCAGAATTGAACGTTTCGTTCGCGCCGACCAAGATCGGTCACATGAACTCAATGCAGTTGACGTTTATGAAAGACGGCTCCACCAGACATATTTATGTATACCATGAAGACGCTGAAGTTATTAATAACTGGTATTTTTTTTGTTTATCTATTTATTTTTTTAGCTTCACACACTGTATCCCGCACACAGCAGGGTAGGCAGAAGGAGTTAGTGTTAAACCACTGTTGCCCATTTTCCGTCGATTTCTGGAGATATTCCGTATTGAGTGGCGGAACTCGACGCCGGGTTTTCCCTCGACACGAAAACGACTTGAAGCGAAGAAATGAAAATATTAAACATTTCATTTCCTGGAGTGGGAATCGAACCTACAACCTGTCTCGATTACAGTCACACACTTTTGCCAGATTTTCAAGCATATTAGAAGATATAGACAATAGAGTAATCTGTAACGTATCGAAACTGGAACGAAGCAGGTTTTACAAGTGCACTCTTAGAATTCGCTTGGATGTTAGCTAATCAAGCATACATTCTTATCGAGCTCAAACATCAAAACACTTATTTTATTGCTTTACATTACGGCGTGTGTAGTTTAACGTGTTAAATATAGCTCTACTTAGACCGGCCATAAATACTGTTACAAATTAAAAATAAAGAAAATATTACTTTTGAATTTGGAATCTGTTATTTTTGTACGAATGTTCATTTTGTTTTCTTGTTTTCGCACCAATGCAATCAATGTAATATTTTATTATGGAGTGAGGTTATAAAGAGAACCGAATCGCGATGATTGTGTTGGTTTAATAAAGTAGGTCCCTAGATATGGAGCCAGATTGAATTTTTGAAATCCTCAAAACCCAAATGTGTGTTATTTCCGGAAATGAAGATAGGACCTAGACCTACCAGGTTGCGTAATTTGAAAGATCATTTGGGACCTGTAGCTTATAAGAGATGTACTGGCATTTCTTAACTCATAATTTAAATAAGATTAAAGTCTTAAAATGAAAACAACTAGGTACTTCAGCGGTACGGAAAAGGTCATAGGAAAAAATGTAACACAAAACTTTACAATGTGTAGAAAATTGGAAAAGTGCAATCGGGGAGCCTACCCTGCTAAATGTGAAAACAGTGTGAACCTCAATTTTTTTCATAAATATAATTACATTTAAAATAAAAAATAATGATATACTCTTGTTATAGGTACACAGCAATACGCTGTGCAAAGCTTCATTTGCTTCAAGTAGCGTTCCCTTCAACCCCTCAATCGGATCTCATACTTCGTTTACCTAAGGACTTCGCTAGAGAGGGTTGGCTGTGGAAGACGGGACCAAGGCCATCTGACGTATACAGACGACGATGGTTCACACTCGATAATAGAAAACTAATGTACCATGATGAACCTTTGGACGCTTATCCGAAAGGCGAAATATTTATAGGTAAAATTTTAAATATTATAATTAAATAAGACAACAGATATAAATTAATATGTAAATCACTTGTGCAAATAATTAGGCTGTAATTAAAAAGATAATAGATCAAATTTTTGTGTGTCATATTTTCTCAGTAGACATCATTTTCATTTTAATTTTGGTATACTATATTATTTTGTAAATTCTATATCAATAAAAATAATAATAGTTACATTTAGTTAGCATTTTGAAAAACCACAACTACATTACTAAAGAGATTGTCGCGTCGTGTCGGTCAGAATCGGAAATCATGTGATAGGTGTACAAAACAAAGAAAATAAATGTAAATTATTTTCAATTCCCTATTCCTGTAATCAAACTTGCAAAGAATTCCACAAGCCAGTTCAATCCATCCCTCCATCTACCCTACCATGCGTGGAAGAACTTGAATCTTTTTTTTTACCATATCTTCTAAAAATTTCAGGCCACGAATCCAACGGTTACCACATAAAAGTGTCGAACACTGGCAACGGTTGTAAAGAAGCAAGGTTTCCATTCCACTTGGTGACACCAGAACGGACATTTTGTCTCTCCTCCTCAACACACGAAGACAGAGCCGGATGGCTGTTAGTTATACAGCAAACTTTGAAACGACCACTCACACCGCAAGATTCTACTAGTAAGTATTATAATAGATATTGATTTGATCTTTTTGTGTATGTTTTTTTAAATTTTCGAATTGTGTATGTACATCGTTTGTTTTTTTTTTAATTTTTTTTGTTGGAATGGAATCAAAAAATGTCTATTGTATTTTTTTTGTATTGTTAATGCTTTTAATTATAATATGACTACATGCGTGACTACAGTCAAATAACAATTAAATTGCATTTAAAATAAATAAAAATTCTGCCATTTTCAAAGGCACAATAATGGTTTGTATTCTAAAGAATTAATGAATCAGTTTTAAGAATGTAATTAATAGATTGTCTTAACATTAGGTAAATATATGTAACATTTTATATTATTTGTTTATCCAGCACAACTAACAATCCTTCTTAATTAACAAACGCACAAACATTAATTATATTTCAGAAATGTATTATTATGTGTAAATATAATAAAAAGAATAACATTTAAAGAAATAGATAATAAATGATCATAAATATTAATTAGCTGTGTGCGTGAGCGTGTGACGTTTTGTGTTGGTTTTTTTTATCTGTTTAACCGCTATAACAGTTTTTATTTTTTTTATAATCAAAAGGTTATAATGTATTACTTTAATATATTTTTTATAAATAATGTATTTCTTTTTTTTCTCAGTCGAAGCGACACTTGTTCGCAAACGCACAACGTCAAACTCAATCAGCATATTCTCTGGAAGGTAGTTAAATATCCTATATCTTTTTTAATCGTAGGTATATTAAGTTCACCTTAAGATAATAAGGCTAAAGTCTTGTTCATAATTTTCTCATGCCTACATAATTTGTAAACTTCACTTTATTATATATATAAATATTAAAATTATGTTATTTTGACCTATTTAATTTGAGATGATAAGGAATTGTGTTTTTTTATAATTTAATGTTGTTTTAGTCAATTGTTTAATTTGTATATTAATTAATTATATTTTATTTATTGACCATAAACTTTACGCCGAAGATACTGTATCTATGGTTTAAAAATATAAATTATTTTATAATAAATAAATTTGTTTGGACCTGATACCGCGGGATGGCGCTGGTTGGCTGTGCGCATGCGCGGTCATATTAAAAACTGACAGCTAACCGATGAATGCACTTTCAATTCGGGCGTTGCAATCATACCGAATTTTATTTTTGTTAAAGTTTCTTTATTAAACGTCTGGTCAAATTATACAGTCCACTAATTTCAAACTACCAGTAACCCCAACAAAATAAATAATTAATGAATTTCACAAAACATATATGACTACTTATGTAGTAAATGATATTGTAATGCATCACTCGCAACTTCTCAAGCTACGCACAAAGTTATATTATTAAAAATTGTAATCATCTATTATACATTTAACGTTTAAAATATGTATTTAGAAATTTTGTTTCTTTTTTTTAATAATTTTTATGATTAGTCGTTTCGTAATATTATAAAAACTTGTACCCACTTCCTCTATGCAATTAAAAGTAATTATTATTTTCTTAAGTAAAGTATTTTAAATTAATATTTTCTCATTACATCGTGGTGCAAGGGTGGGGCGTCGGACCGGAAACGCGACGGTTGTGGGTTCGACTCCCCATTTGGGGGGAATTAATTATTTTCATTTCCGTGCTCTGGTAAGAAGACAGTGTTTAGTATCGTCACTTAACACGCAATATCACTAAAATTGGAAAAGGTGCGTGGTGAATGGAGTGTTTTAACACTGGGTTCCTTCTGTCTACTTTATTTTATGCCGAATACAAGTGAATCTAAATAAATAAAATATTTTTTTTTATCATAATTTACTTTATAATTAACATTGTCTTACTATAATTCTGCGCGAAGACTATTTTATTAAAATAGATTCTGTTGCAGAAGTAAAATAATAAATTCTTCGATATATTTAAAAGTACACGTTTGATTCACTATAAGCATACATATATAAATATGATTACCACATCTGTATACATTATATGAAAACATATTTTTTATGTTTAATGCTCGTGATGTTTGAAAAAAAAACTATAATTTGATTGCTCTCTTGTTCATATTGAAAAGACATTCTACAGGGACTTTGTGTGTATTTTAAGCTTGGATATATAATAAATAAATACAAGCCACAATATAATCGTACATAGCGCTAGCGTAGAAGCAATATACGGTAAAAGTATGTCATAAAATCATATTGGGTAGATTTTATATGAATTACACTAGAATCATTAGAATATTATTATGAGAAAAAAAGCTAGTGTTATATATATGGGGCTAATGCCACATTTCATTTTAACTATTTAAGGGAAAGTTATTATTTTTTAAAATACCTATTCACGATTTGAACCTAGCAAACGCAATTCTAACGTTATACGTACTTTCGTATAATATTAATAGCTGTCGAATAACCAAGTGTCAGTCAAGTTAAAATGGTTAATTCATTTGATCGATTCTTGTATATAAAAAGAGTTAATAATAATCGTCTACATATATCACAAGTATTAAATTAAGGGTAATTAAACGGAATGGTGTTTGTGATGGTAAGGCCTGTGGAGTGTGACATAGGTTATAATATCAATGTGGCAAAGAAACATTATTTATTTACTTTTTATGTAAAACTGTGACAAAAAACAAGGGATTCATTTTATACTATGTATATCGTAGACAATTCTAATAATATTAGTCTGATAAAACATGAAAAAAAATAATTAATTTGTAAATTAATATTTTGTGTAGCGTAATATAGTTTGAAATGCCACATTATAATTTTAGTAACAGTAAAGTTTTATTAATAATTGATAATCGGCACAGACTATATCTGTTAATTTAGAACTATTAATTAATATTACTATTAATAGAACCGTATTTGATACCCAACATATTATTATGTAAGTAGTAACACAGTAAAGTAGTATACACAAAGTGTTGTTTTTAATTACTTAGCGAATACTCTGAAATGTCATTGATAAATATAATTTTGACGTTTCATTTTGACGTTAAAATTTTTAATATTATATTATCTATATAAGTAAAAAAATAATTTTATATATAAAACTCTTTCAGTTCTACGTTCATTATGAGCAATAATAATTTTTATATTCATATTATGATTACAGTTTCTGTAATTTAATTACAATTGATAGTGAAGTTATGCGAATTTAGAGAAATTATGACATTTCTTGCTTAGTAAAATATTTTGGTCGTAATCTCAATGCATTGATTGGTAATCTTAAGATACGATTCAATTAGTGTCAAATAAGTTTTATTATATTAAATTTGAACTAGAATCAAGTAACTCGATTGGTTTGGCGGTAAATTAAGTATTGTATTTTGCTTAATATAACCTGCCTAATGTACCTACCTACCTACCTAAGCTTAATGAATTTATAAAATGTAGGTACTCTACAATAATTAAATATAACCTATCTTGAAACGATTTTGTGATAAATCGAGAAGCTTACAAATGAATGAATGTAATATTTTATATTAACGAAAAAAAAAGCAAAGTCTAGAATACATACTGGTATGAAACAGATAATGAAAAATTTAAATATTTATAGAAATGTATTGAAAGCTAGGACGCTACCAAAAAGGTAGAATAATATTAAAATTAACATATATTTTACTTATATGATTGGACTTGTTGATGTGAGGATGATGAATCAAATTCATTGGAGTATGTGAAATTTGAGTGATTTTTTTTTGTTTTTGTATGATCGCTTTATACACTTCTTGATTGTTTAATATCGCTTAAAATATTATCACGAATCTCGTACACGTGGTGTAATAGTAAATACGATTTAGTAATTTGGAGCGTGCATTTTCATGTTACATAAGGCAAGGAATAAGAATAAGAAATAACAAATATTCATATTTATTAAATATGAATATTTGTTATTTAAATTCAAAGTAACTAACTAACTTCATTACTTAAATCTTGCGTAAAAACAAATATATTCAAACTTTAACCTTGAGGTAATTTCTTCAGGTAATTTCTTCTTCTAATTTTTACAGAAACGAGAATATGCTTATATCGTGATGCATAAGACTAGGAGTAGAATTGCTTTCTAATGTTGAAATCCATATGAAAATCCTAACTGGAGTTTTTAAAGTTTATATGAAGGAAAAAAAATGTTTCAATTTTACATAACAGTTTTTTTTTAATATTAAGCGATATTGGACAGTCAATATTTCTATATAGCAATATATCAAGATCATTAAAATCTAGCAGTAGCTTGATATTTTCATTGAATATTAATATTAAATTAACCGCCAAAATATCACAAAATAATTTTCATATATAATACATTATATTTATATATACATTATATTAATAATAACATTTATTCCAGCATTTATTCGATTATTATTTAGACAATTATGACGAGTATTAAAAATGTAATTATATACATGGTGTAATTTATGTTTTATATGATAATTTAACTCTAAAAATGATATATAGTGTATAATCATGTTGAATTTGTGCTGTGTTTATTTTTTTTTTTATTCTAAATCATTAATGGTTCTGACTTTATTATAAATTTATAATTATTATTAAATATGTTTTATTTATTATAATCATAATATAAGTGCATGGTTACAATCTATAATTTCGTTGTATTCTACTGCCACTATTATTATAATAATAACTATAATGTAATAGCATTTAAGTATAAAATATATCACATTCTCTTTAATTAGAGCTGTAGAATAATTATTTAAACAAATTTTACCAAAACGTTGCCTCGCTTAAGTTATAATTTTATTTGATGTAAATAATTTTATTATTTTAGTGTGCTCTGGCATAATACATACATGTAATTGAATATTTATAAGATTAATAAAAATTTTCACTGGCTAACTTATTTTTTATTTCTACCTATATAATCCGAGAAACACAATTTTAAAATCGAAATAGTTCATTCATTTGAGTGCAATGATTGCAATCATCTACGCAAGAGAAATTTAAGGCGTTTGTCCCTAGGTAAAATATTAAAAAGCGAAAACTCGCAATATTTTTATCGCTCCTTTAAACTACTAAGAAAAGTAGATTTATTTTTTCTTATCAAGATTTCAAAACTCTCCATATTTGTATCTTAAACAGGAATTACAAATACTTGAACTTTTCACTTTCGATACTTTAACTAGGGAGTAGGGACCGTCGAAGTATCTAATCTATTAAGGTTTTTTAAAGCATTGTGTGTGTTGAGTATGAAACTTAACATTGCGCCTTGTCTTATTGCCAGAACGAAGAAATTAAACTATTCATAAATAATCATTCATTCCCTGGAATGGGAATCGAACCCACAGCCGTCACGCTTATGGTGAAACACTTGGGCCCCTGCGCCACGCCGGACGACTGAAAATTAAATTTATTATAAAATTAGTCTTAATTGTATTGCTACAACTGGAAAAATATTTTCCAGATGGAGTTATGCAAGACCTTAATAAATGAAAAAAATAAAAATATATAAATGAAAAAGTAAATAATTATTATATAATAAGTCCAAATGTGAAATAAAAATTGTAACATGTAAGATAAAAATCTATCCAATGGCGAAGTTTGATAAATTATATATATTTACTGTATAAAGATTAAAAACCATCAAAAAAATAGATCTCCGAAAAAAATCTTAATATTTTTATTTCATAAGAATTTACATTTTTGAGATATAATAAAAAAAAATTAAATAGACCGCTTTATAAAAAGGAAACGGAAAATATATATATATATACATATTATATTTACATTACCTATTTTAAAAGTGTGAAAAATTTTAGTGTATGTATTTTTTGCAGAGCGCGTTGTTTGTTTTGTCAGGGGAGTGTTTAAGATATCCAGTTACCACTTAGCTACACATTCATCTGACATCAAACGACGGCAGTTTAGACTCGCGGCGGATTCGTATCGAGTAACCAATAACTCAGTCACTTTAACAAGAGAAAATTTTTATTATAAATATAAAAAATATATTAGGGATCTATTTTAAACCTGATTGTTTAGAATTTCCATTTACGCGATAATTTAAAAAGAAAACACACCATATTTCTCCAATATTGTGTTAAATTTGTAATTCTTTTTGAAGTAGCTATTGTTAAATTATAACAAAATATAGCTTAAGTTGAAAATAAAATTCGTTGTATTTCTGCACAGTATTTTTATTAAGTAGATACTTTTCTCCCTTACATTGTATAAAAATTAAAATAATATGTGAAAATAAATACACTATTGAAAATATATTTAGTTCAAATTGACATATATTTTTATTATACTTGTACGATCGCATATAAATCTATAATATCACCCATTGTTCATCAAACTGTCGGATGTATAATTTCTCATTTCGTAAAAGCTTTCTTTATAACCGTAATTACAATATTGCATGGAACTGTTGACTTCGTTTCTGTCCTCGTAATTTCTTTCTTCATAATCATTTTCGGAGTATTCTGGGTATCCATCGTTGCAGTTCACACCATTTTGGACGTCCATTTGAGTGTGACCGTGGTTGTTCGGGGAGTCGGAATTTTGAGAGCTTATACTCCATCTTTGCGAAATTGAGCAGCTTAAACTACCGCCATGTTGAAAAGCGAATGGCCAAGCCTGAAAAAAAATACACGAATTAATCAGTAATGAAAAAAATTATAATAAAATCAGTAATCTCTCCTTAAGCATAACATGATTAAATTCTAACAATGAAAAAGAACCTATTCTATCATAAAATAGAAAGAAAATCCGGCTCAGAGCGAATTGAATAAAATATTTTCATAAAAATAAATAAGTAATTTGCATGTGTCGTTCACAGCACGACCTCACACCACGAAATTGGATATTCGTAGTTCTAAGAGGTATTGTAAAACTTGACCCTTACACTCGAATACTCCAATAAACATTTGTTAAACTACAAAAACTTGTAGTAGAAAAAAAATCCAGTATAAACAATATTTTTATATTTTGATAGTGCGATGAGCGCGCCGTGTATTGTAACCAAAAAATAGGTTCCACAGAAAAAATCCCCCGGTTCGACTCGTCGTGGAATCCTCAATACGGCAGATTGATTATAATTAAATGTAATAATAATTGTGTTATTTACTTATTATTCTTATTATCACATACGACTACAATATATTTAAAAATGAGGCGTTTCTACGACTCAATAACTGGCAAAAAAATGGCTGGCTAATAACTTGTTTCTCTCTATATTAGCAGAACGCAAGGAATTGCGCGCAAGCGTATAAAAATAATATCGAATATATGAACAATTAGAATAATTAAACAAAAGAATGTCGGAAAAACAATAAAGCTGGATGATCTCTTTAGCGTCCGGAGATAAATTTTATTTATACCCGAAACAGCTGCAAACTTTTGGTCAGCGCGCGCGCAACGCGTAAAACTTGTGTTTATTGTTATTATCTTTTTGTTTCTAACTCTACATCCCGATAAAGATATTTAATTGTTTGTTTTTGTTTGAAAAGGATTAACCTTTAGCCTAAGTATAAAAACACATTTTTTTAAAGAATAAGGACACACATGTCGTTGTGGACTTAAAAAATTGGGGACTTGGGGATTTCTCGAATGGGAATCGGGCCAGCCATAATGGATTCGATTCCTATTTGAGGAAATGAACATATTAAATACTCGCTCTGGTAACGAGGCAAGGCGCGGCGTTCACCTCCGTCGCTCAACACGAGAACACTTTCTCTGCTTTCCGCCTCCAGAATTAGACGCAAAGTAGGGTGATCTCGTAATAAAAAACGGAGTGTCTTAACACTAAAAGAAAACATTGTACTTATTCCTTATATAAAAGCACTTAGAAATTAAAAGTTTACGCCTCAGACATAATCTTATACTTCAACCAATATATTAAAATGTTTCTTCGCAAACCAGAAACCATACATTACATATGGACCTTCTCGGAACGTGCCCGTAATCCGGCGACGACAGCGACGCGTCGCGATGGCGTTAAGTAAATGCCTTTGATTCATTGCGGTTACGACCCTCTAACGGGAAGATCTGTGGAGAGACCTATTTTACTTTTTAATGCAGTTTTAACTAACCCGCTACGGATATAGGGGAAACTAGAGGGAAAAAAAAAGAGTTTAAAAAAAAACGAATATATCATAAAAAAAGAGTGTTAAATTGGGCGGACAAATTTACTTTTATTTTAAAGTACCGCAACAGGTAGATACACATCATACGGATGTGTGCTACAAATTTTTGAATATGAAATTTTTCATCATGTGTATAAAATTTAAAAAAAACCATTGATAATAAAAAAAACTAGTAAAAGTTTCAGTATACGAAGAGCTTTAAAAGTCCGTGTCACGAACGAATTAAGGGGATGACACGCGAGACAGGCGATAAATCGACAGCAATTATACGATCGCAGAATATATGTATAACGCTCTATAGATACATATGTATTTATATTGACATATCTTCCTTAGATTTATCTTTGATAGGATAATTAATATTGAATTTTAATTTGCAAATTAATAAAATTTTAATTGTATTGCAAAGTAGGCAGGAAGTAGAAAAATATCTATTACACTCTGTTCTCGATTCATTAAATATTCTATTCTTATATTAAAATCGTAATGGGCCAATGTCTGTACATGGAAATATATATGAAATAATGTTATTGGTGGCACCTGTGATGTAATAAAACAAAAAACAATGATTTTTCAAAAGTTTGTCTGTGCGTTTGTCTACGCTAATCTCACGGCTTACATATAACCCATTTAATTCTTATCCTAATTAAATCAGTTTATAAGTACAAAATAAAAAAGTTATACCATTTTAGAGATTATTTTTTGACAAAATTGCTATATATAACTTTACTATTTAATATAAAAATCTAATCAAATCAGCTTCACGCTGTATCCCGCACATTCCGTTCCCCACTTTCCGCCAAATTCTGCAGGCATTGTCGTGTTGAGTGGCGGAACCTAACGCCGAAAACCTTTTTTTATATAAGTACAGATATTGTTTTTAAAATTATATAATTATTACAGAATGAAATTAATACAAATAAGCAAATTGATATTTATGTAGCGCTTGAACTACACAATGATTTATCGGAATAAATAATCTGAATAATTTTTAAACATCTTTAGTGTTATTTTGGAATAACACTTTTAAACATTTTAAAGTGTGATTTAACGGAATAAATAATCTGAATAATTTTTAAACATTTTAAAGTGTTATTTTGAAAAGAAAAATATTTATTTCTAAAACATATAAAAAATTCAACATTTGAGGAGGGATTTGAACCCGCGCCGTAAATTTTAATTTAAAACCCGCTATGTTAAAATACTACGTTTTATGTTTTATAAATAAGTATTAATCTGTGTTACTTTACTTTATTCTTCACACTCTCGTTTCAAAGACAATATATGTTTATTGAAAAGTAAAAATTAAAGTTTAAGCCAATTCAATATTATCGAACAAAATTCTTTATATTGATATTTTTTTTATTTATATACCAATTTAAGCAAAAAACTAAATGTTAAGGGAAATTAATAACTGCATTTAAATCGGTATAATCTGTGTCTGAGATTAGCGTATACAAATGCACAGGCAAATATATAAAATTTTTATAACAATTGTTGACAGAAATCAATTAATCAAATCAGTTACAATTTAATTGTAGCAAACAAAATGCCGTCAAATATTAATACATATGTTCCTGTTGCTTATTTGTTACAAAATACACGTTTTCATACACTATGTAAATATAAGATTTCCTTCTAGATCAATATTATAACTATGTAAAGATACCTATACAATACTTTTTATGAAAAACTCGTGTAGAAAGAATATCTGTTGCATAAATACTTAATGTTTATATTATAATATATGCAATACATCACAGATTTTATTAACAACAAAAGTCGACTGAAAACAAACAAGCAATTTTTTTTTAAAATGAACAGTATGCTGTTGGTAGAAATGTCATCGAGATTTGGAAGGCCTAGCTAGAAGTTTTTGACCTTGGGTAAGTTACCGTGGAAGGTACTAACACAGTGTTGCAAGGGAGTCTCCTGTGAGACTGGGACCGCGGCTGGCGTACACCGTTTGTAGTGTAGGACTTCGCTTCGCACATACATTATCAAGGAGCGCGGTATCACGCTCCGTCTGGCAAGTATGGCAGACGGAGCGCGATAGCGCACTCCTTATATACTTTAAAGTCGGGTTTTTCGAGTATACAAATCAGCCTAACCTTACTCTATAATATAGCCTAATCATATAAGATTACACTGTCTGTCCCTCTATTATCACCATTTCTTTACAAAACTCTTGAATCAAATTGAGTTGATATTTGTTACTAATATGAATTGGCGCGATGCAAAGAATTATGCCCCGGGACGCTCCTCCCAAAGGGGCGTCGAATGGTCTGCAAAACTATTTAAATATATGTATTTAATCAAATACATAATGTGCATTTGATTAATTCAATTATTTAATTTAATTATTTAATTTAATTATGTAAGGACCATTCATTTAAAATTAAGTTTGAGCCTAAGACTATCTTTTATTAATTTGGAAGAATTTTACATATGAAATTATATGGGTCGTCTGGGGGGCGCTGAAAAAGTATTTTAGCTTTTAAGTATTCTAGCTGTATCCAATATATAACAGGGACGCAGATGGAACTCAGACACTGCATTCTTCACTTTCCATCCAATTTTCGAGACGCTCCGTGTTATGTGGCGGAACTCGACGCCGTCAAATTAATATAATAGACATGATAAATACATAAAGTCGTCGCTGTCGCAGAGGATCAAGCGTGCGAATTTAATCACGACGATTGTGGGTTCGATTCCCACTCTCGCTCTGGTAATAAGGTAACGCGGCGTTGAGTTTCCCCCCTCAACACACAATGCCTTAAGAACTCGGCGGAAAGTGTAGAACGGAAGTGTCTTAATGGGAACGGAGTGTCTTAACAAGATACCTCTGTTTACCCTGCTATTCTAAAACTTACCAAATTAAGGGGGTGTGGCGGCGTATGCGCTGATCGCGGCTCGTGTAGCAGTGCACGTAGGTGCGCTATGTACGAAGCGGCCAGGCGTAGAGTGTCAAGCTTTGACAGCTTGGTATCCGCCGGCACCCACGGCAATGTGGTTTTTAGTCTAAAAATTATATAACAACGTTATAAATGTCAGTAGAATTTTAAAATGTTATTATGGTCAAAGTTTTAAATAAAGCCTCTAATTTATGTAAAAGAAAATTTCAAAAGATACACTGGACACCTGGCCTTACTGGATTGCCTGGGTTACGGAATTTAATAAAAATGTAAATTTAATGCAACGATACACTTGAAAATTCATAGTTATTTTATATTAAGCCTACAAATATCATTCCCTTTTCAGGCGATTGTAGAGACGTAGCGCTTTATGTGACTTACCTACAAAAAGCTTTGGAAAGCACCCTCATACGGGCTCGTTCTCTGGCATTTGCAGCATTTCTATGCAGAGGCTCATGTCCACTTCGTCCTAATTATATTTGATAAAAGCAAATTACGAAAATTGTAAGACAAAGCATAAAATAAAATAATGTCGAATAAAATAATTAATTAAATAAAATACATATAAACCTTCTTCGGTCGGTTTCTAAAATATATAAATTACAGACTAATGCAAATTGTTCACAGCTTGCTATTTAGAATGAAATTGTAAATATTTAGAAAAAAATATAACCTACATATTATCGGTAATATATATAATTAACAATATATAATAATACTGAAGTTCAATAATAAAATATTTTTCTCCAGATTTTAACCTGAACCAGATTGGGAGTCATCAAAAAGGAAATCATCGTCGTCCACTTCATCCGTTTTTTTCTCGTGTGGTGATCGATTTATACGTTTTCTCGGCATATCGTTGCACAATTCCACACAAATCACTTCACTTTAATTA
>JBAIZZ010000108.1:362836-374955 GCA_037355905.1 Heliconius aoede | reverse complement strand
TCTATTTTTAAGGTACACACACAACCACATATATATATATATATATATATATATATATATATATATATATATATAATATTACCTTTACCTACCTATATTAATACCTTAGAAACACATAGGAAATATGTGTTTTTATCGTATTTTTTTAATAAGCCGTACCTATAATAATGACATTGAAAAATATTAAACTTACTTTTCACAGTCAAGTAGCACGCCTATTACGTTACATCACTACCTATAGAACATTCTCCAACATACAACACTGCTTTCACAATTTATCTCGATGTCTTATACTTTTTCTTTGTTACGTTTTACACCATATTTTCTTAAATAACGATTATCAATAAAATTGTATACAATATGTACTAAAATTTATTCGTACAGTTTATTTAATTAATAGAGTATAGATTTCTTTTTCACTAAAAAGGGAACCTGAGAATCTAATGTTAAGACACTCTGTTCCCATTATGACACGTCCATTCCCCACCTCCCACCGAGACGGATCTCAACGCTGCACTTTGCATCATTGCCAGACCGGAAATAGAGAAGATATTAAATATTTCATTCCCCGAGTGAGAATCGAACCCACAACTGTCGCGTTTAGTTGCAAGCTTGTGATCCTACGCCATGACAGCCTCAAATTTATAGATATAAATTATATATATAAATTAATATTGATAGTAAAGACTACCAATAATAATTTTTATATGACATAGGTCATAAAAATAAAACTTTAGGTCCAAATTCCACTCCACATATAACCATTGAACTTGTATTACATATTCCGTTTAATCATAGTGCAGCTGGCAGCTTATAATAAAATGTAAATGGAAGATATATGTATTATAGAAAAATATATTCTTGTGGACATTAAAGAAGATATTAGAAGCCAAAAGAAAGATGTTTTTTTTAAATTTTGTGTCATTATCTGTTTGTTTGTACGTTTATTCACGCTAATCCCAGAAACAACTAAATCGATTAAAATAGCAGTTGTCACTTTCTTGTATCTTGGCAAACTTAGCTTTCCCTTTTAAGCAGCACATAAATAAAAAGGGCATTTAATATAAAGTGAGCTGTAAGTGATAATATGGCTAGAAAATATTTTATTGAATTGACTAAAACTTTAATTATCAATCTATGAATATTGTCTTTAAAGTTATTAGTATTGTCGTTATTAGATCGTGAATAAAATCAGGTAATAAAAATAAATAATTTAGTAGAAAGGACTCTTTAAGGAGGAGCGAAGCCGCGCTCGGGTATTTATATTATTTTATTTGGACAAAGATTTTAAAATGTTTCCCCATCCCATTGACCGTGTCTCGTCGTGCCGTACAATTATTAAGTTATTTACTTTGCTTTAAGGCTAAGTAAATTCAAAGATTGCTTTATTTCGAAATGTTGAAAGAAACATTGCTAAAATTTCAAATCTTCTCGTGTGTGAGCACGCAATCATTTTATAAAAATTACTTAACAATAAATTGGCTTAAAATAGTATATTTAATACTCAACACGCAATGCCTCCAGAATTTGGCAGAAAGTGGGGAACGGAGTGTCTTAACACTAGGTTCCCTCTGCCCTGTATGCGGGATACAGCGTGAAGCTGATGTATGATGTAGTATATTTAATAATGATAAAATATTATATTTTCATTATAAGATTTTTTTTATATCAGATTTTTTAAGTTATTTTATACTAGCGAGCCGCTCGCGGCTTCACCTGCGCTAAGAGTAGTGTTAAGTGTTGTGTGGCGTAACTCAACGCCGCATTTTGTTTCGACACCAGATGGAAGACATTAAAATATTCGATATCTCATTTCCTCGAGTAGGAAACGCAACTACAACCTGTTGCGGTCAGTTACACGCTTGTGTTTATGTTACCTGTTAACTATCGATAACGTAATAGTCGGATATAACAAGTTCGATTATGGCGCGGAGCTAAATAAAATCTTCTGGACTTTCCTAGCCATAAAAAGTAAATAGAGAATGTTGCTAGGAATAATTGTGCGGCCAAACTATTTATTTGTACGTAAAATAATTTGAATTTAGTTTTGAATTCAAAGACGAAGACGGCATAGAGCTGTCTGTATACTTTTAATGATGAAGAAAATAAAATAATAAAATTAATAACATTTTTTTTCATTATTTTATTACCTACTGATATACCCGTAGCTGACATTATTATTAATTACTGTTATATAATATTGTTGTAATGTTAGTAAGTAATAGTTAGTTATTAATCTTTATGTCGATTAAGGACTTCGCTCAATATCCATTTAAGCTCTCTAATATGTAAATATTGCATAAGGAAAGATGACCACACCATGCCTGTAACACGCCGGTTGTGGGTTCGACATCTTCTTTAAATGATTATTTATTTTTAATTTTTTTTTTCTCCACTCTGTCACCAAGACAAGAGTTCTGACACTCAACACGCGAAGCCATGAAAATCGGCGGGATTGTGAAGAACGCAGTGTTTTAATACTAGGTTCTGTCTGCTTACCTTAAGCTGGAAAAATATAATATGATAATATAATATATTTTAACATAGAAATAGAGCCTGAGACGTGCATCATAAATTACATGATAATGGTAATAAAAAATATACATAATGATACTTATTCAGAAGTTTTATCTCAATCTCAATTAGAAAATAGTAAGCAAATTGTATATAAGGCGGATATTTCAGAGAAGTAGTATTTATTGCATTGAGAATATTCAATGCCCGACTCTCGCCTTGACCGACACCGCGAGGGCGTTGAACTAAGTGCAATTTACTGTAAGAAATTGTATTTTATACTTCACGCTGAATTTAAGCTTTCGTATGTTCAACCCACTGGCCACGGTAACCCTGGGTTAAAACTGGCATTTTCTTCCGATACTTAATAAATGGCGGAAGTATTGAATCATGGATAAAATTACCCAGAAGTATATTTATTTTACAAAAAAAAAATGTTTTTCTGTTTTACAGCTGTATTCAAGTAGCAAATATAGGTGTTAAAAATAGTTTTTTTTTTTAAAGGAAAGACAAAATATGATGTTCCGATCTCCAGTTCAGTCACATGGAGTTTTGATCTGCAAAAATTTGATTTTATCTTTTTCATTGAGGCCATGAAAGTGAAGTGAAAAAACGTTTTCTTCATAATAATGATGAAATATTTTTTTCATGTTATACATGTAGATAACATTTAACGATGAGTTCTATAAAAAAAATTAAATCAGCTTCACGCTGTATCCCACACACAGCAGGGTAGACAGAGGGAACCTAGAGGGAGGGAAATGCCTTCTGGAGGCATTGCGTGTTGAGTGGCAGAACTCAACGCCGCCCTTTGTCTCGACACCAGAGCGAAGAAATGGAAATATAAACGTAAACAAATATTTCCTCCAGAGGGGATCGAACCCAAAACCGTCGCGTTACAGTCACACCCTTGTGCCTCTGCGCCACTACGGTTCTATGCTGATATTTATTTAATCTAATTTGTATATTTTGGACGAAGCTAGGCAAATTGAAATTCGTATCTATTACCCAGAGTACCTACTTACTTGAAAATTATTGCCAGAAAATACTATATATATACTAAAAAAATAATTGTTAGTTATAATCAATTTTTAAATTGTATTATACATTATGTATACAGGATATATAATAATTAAAAATATTTGAGTCATGCGTATACCCAGTTAACGCTACTTATTTTTGTTTTGCATCTATTGTATTATATTATACTGATATGCGTGTCTTTAATATAAACAAATAAAAACCACTCAGCACACGCGCCTAAAAGTCGTCTTTCCGAAAGAAAACATTGCCTTATTTATTTTGTCAGCATCTTCTTTTTATCAAAACAGTCGACGAAGATGGGTGGTCGAGTCGAATTTCAATTGTATTTATGCTATTATTACCATTCTTATTTTGAAGCAGGCCTTAAGCGATATGTCATCAAGATTAAAGAGACCTCCAATTATAGTACGGAAACCTCGGTGGGCGAGACTGACTCGCGCTTGACCGGTTTTAAATATTTTTTTACAAATTGAAACAAATGTACACATTAATTCCAATATTCATAAATTATGATGAAAGGTCTAGCCTTAACCTTTAGTCGGTTATGAATAAATAATAACAACACCTTTAGACGAATTACATTAATTATTATTAGAAAACAATAAGTTATTGTATTTACTACGACATTGACGACCTTTCACTGACCACTTAATATATAAATATATTATATATGTATGATTATTTAATTTAAACTGAGGTGCCCCATTGGCGCAGAGGCAAAAACGTGTAGCTGTAAACGTTGTAGTTTTAATTCCCACTAAGGGAAATAGCAAGGCAGAGCGCGGCGTTTAGTTCCACCACCCAACACGCAATGCCTCAAAAATTCGGCGGAAAGTGGAAAATAGTGTCTTAACACAAATTTTCTCACCTGTGAGACATGTATACTATTTGTATAATCAAAATTGTATCAAGTCATTCAATTGCCAATAGCTATTAAGTACATATAGACGACAACACAACACTGTTCCTTATCTGACGCATTCCGTCGTGACCGTGATTACCGTCTCGGAAATCCATATGTATCGATTGTAATTTACTTTATAAAAAATAAATCCGAAGTTTAAAGTAGCCTACATTACATAAATTAAATTTATATGTATATTTGTGTGTTGTTACCCGACTACAGTGAAGCAAAAAGGAGGGTTGTGATTTGGGTATGGTCGGGGTTTAGTGTTAAAACGGTGACGTATTTGTACTTTTTAAGTAAATTAGTGCACATTTAATTGATATTTTTTTTATTTTCACGCTATATCTCATTAAAGATATGTCCGTTTCCCACTTTTCACCGAATTCTGGAGGTATTGAGTGTTGAGTGGCGGAACTCAACGTCGCGCTTTCCCTTGGCCTGCTCATCGAGTCTACATTCACAACATTGTGCCCTTGCGCCACGACTGGCCTCGAATAATTCAATACAAAATATTTCAACTTAATATTTGTAGTTGTTCAAGAATAATCATTTACAATATACCAATTCATTATCAAATCATTTATATAATATTAAAACTGTGTTACAGCAATTGTGCAAATCTTCAATATTTTTGGTTTTATCTTTTCGTAACGTTAAAACCGTCGGACTGCTTTTTGTATTACAAAATATACCTAAAAAGGAAAGTTATCTACCTGAAATATAGATGTTAGCGCATTGAGTGTATTGAATTATACTTATTCGTAACAATAAATATAGAAAGAACAGTAACGAGTTTTTTAGGGTTCCATACCTCTAAACAAAGAAACAGAACCCTCATAATTCTGTGGTTCTATCTATATGAGCTGCAAATAATATAATTTTGGAATATTATCTACAGTTCCTTAGAGCACAGAAAAAAAAGCTTTAAGTCATAGTAAACATTAAACGCAAGCATTATTGTGCATAGTTTTTGCTGCATTGTGTATCAAATTTACCTCGTAATGAAAACCTATATATTTATTTATATAGTGTGCTTCCGGTGGACGTACAATTTTTTTCATAATTAATAATTTGGCAAGAAGTGAGACTTTACGACACAAACAAAGCAAGAAAAACCGAAATAGAAATTTACAAGCATATCATAGAAAATAATTAATATTATTTAACAAAAGAAACCGATTTTTTTCAATTTTAACCTGAAATTAAAAACTAATCAAACTTTCATCAAACTACCCTTGAAGTTTATTCTTGCCAATAAAATTCATTAGTCGCGCACATACTTAATGAAATTTTTATATGTAGATTTATATGTAAAAAAATTTAATTTAGGTACAAACTTTTATTTGTAGTTCGACTCATACAAAGTAATCACATACTCTCGCAACATTAAATTTGTCATCTTTTATCAGTCACGTTCCCCTCCAATCATGAAATTGCTATGGAACCCATGGTGCGTGAAGCTTCGACTGACTGACCGATTTCGAAGAAAGAGAGAGAAAAACGAGCCATTTAGATTTTTTCAAGTCGGGGCCCTTAAAACCCATTGTAATTTTATGGTGAAGACGGAATTCAATAGAAGCTTTCAAATCGTAACAAAATGGAAAAAAATCTCGTTTGACACTCAATTAGCCTTTATATAGTAATATTATAATATTAAATTGATAAAAAGTAGATTAGTCCGATCCTTCTTATCAGTTAAGAAGTAGTGAACTAAATATAATTGCTATTGCAAATTTCCGCAATTTTAACTTTTGAATAAAATTATATTATATTGCCATTAAAAAAAACTTAACTAATATATTATTTTATATATAAAAAAAGTATAGTTCACCTATGGATATAAAAATAAATGTCGTTTATAGACATCTAAAAATAATAAAAAATATATATAATATATTCAATTACTGAATAATAAAAAGTGGTTCCTTTTTTATTTTGTTGTATGCTATTTTTACGTTTGTATTCTTTATTTTAGATGTAGATTATAATGACTAGCGTTCAATATGTAAATTTTCTTTATACTTGTATATTATTTACAGATTACAACAGTGAAAGTATCGAGTCATTACGTAGAAAACATTTGTTATTATGAAATATACCGACCGTGACATTCAGATAACAAAAATAACATATTATACGCACGTATGTATACGTCTGGCTTTTCTATGTTTTTTTTTTAGGATTTCTGCTATTTTAATAACTTAGCATAGATTTGCGTATTAAGTATTATTATTTTATATTTGTACATATTCATACAATCGCAATACTGGACATTAAAATTAAAATTTATTTACCCATGGACTTTTTTCAATATTTATATGGCTTGTCATCAAAGTTTAAATGCAATTATTATTAAAAAAAAATCTTACCTTTAATAAAACTTGATGAAAAAAGAAATTTTAAAAATCACGATCATAAAAAATAAATTAAATATGACACCAAATCTATTGAAAACGATGCACAATTAATTATTTCACTTTAAATATCCGCTCGACATCGAACTTTACCGATGCGCGGCAAATAAAGCGATGTCATTCGACTATGCTCCAAATTCGAATGTTGCACACAGCCAGCGCTTTGGCGCGCGATGGCGAACTGGCCGGTGACATTAGTCGTTGACTCTACCACCATATTGTGCCACCCCCGTAACAATGTAACTACAAACCCGTGACTAAATCATTTCTTTGTAAATAATAGGAAGATAGGACGTATTTAAATTATAATGTCTCCGGTTCAATAAGAGAAAAGACGGTCTTGAAAAATGAAAAGAAAGTGGAAAATATATTTATCTTAAAACTCTCTGTTTTCTCTGTGTTGATGCAAAATCTTTAATTAAAACCTTTTATAACAAAAATATGATTAATATTTTTTATGAAGCCATTCTTGCCATTTATTTTTTATTGATATCTTCTTCACGTGTAAAATTTATTTATTGGTATGAGGCTCGGACGTATGGTATGTTGCGTATGGTATGTATAATTAAAAATAATAGGAAGCTATTTGAATGTGGAAAGACAATCGAACAAAGTGCAACGAGATGTTTTTTATTGCGTGAATTTCTTAAACGTATACAATGATTTGTATGCGATACGTTCAAATAAAGATAAAGTTAATATTTGAAAACTTCAATTATAACATTTCAGTAGTCTGTGTGTATTGTATCAAGTTCTTTTTAACAATTATTAACATTTAATATCCTATTGCAAGTGTCCGGAGTTTTTGTCTTTGTAATTTATAATTTTAAACAGAAATATTCATATGTATAGGCAAATACCGATAATCAAAACTGTCAACACCCCATGTCTCGCACATGTGCACCACATCTCGCACAGATTAGGTTAGACAGAGGGAACCTGGAACGTAGTGTCAAGACACTCCGCTTTAAATTAAGAAGATTTTTACCTATTCATACTTAATTACCATTATTAATCTTAAAATCTTAAATTAGTTGTGAATGTTTAATTAAAGTAAATAGACAAACTATTTATATCTATAGTCTAGTTCTCTCTAATTTTTCAAGTTGATTATGCGCAATAATAGCGGACACTAAAGTTGTCATTACGTCAACGGTACCTATAGACATTACATAAACAGATACTGTTAGACAATTCATTCTGTTAGATTCAAATCGAGATATTTGAGAAGGAGAACGTTATGTCAGTTTTTCTTTAACTCTACCATCGATAGATATATACATATACCTATCGACATCCTCGACATATCCGTTGCACGCATTTCACCCATTTCGATTTCATATTTTTAGTTGTTATAATAAAGGAAGTCTATATATATATAATTTAAGTTTTTGTATATCAAATGAAAACTAGATAGTTCCAAATATTTAAAAATGATAGTATTGTAAGCAGAATTAAAAAAAAAAACAATGTCTTTGACCTCTATTTATAAATTATAGTGATAACGTTTTTTATTTAATGATGTGTAGTAGTAAATTGTTGTTTTTGGTGAAAGCGAAAATTAATATAGGTGTTATATTCGATCTGAAAATATTATTTATATATAACCTAGTTAAGACACTCCTTTTTATTAAGACTAAACTATTATTTTCTGTTCCTCACTTCCGCTGAATTCTGGTCCGCTGAAGTGCATGTTGAGTAGAGGAACTCAACGCCGCGCTTTGCCTCTTTACCAGAAAAGGAAAATATGAAATACCTATTTAATTTCCTTAACGGCCTATACAAAAATATGCAAGCTGTAAAAAAGCTCTATAAGTTCGCGGTGTCGGAGTTCATTTCGCGCGTTTCATGAGTTACCAACTTGCTCTCTACATACACTTACTGGTATTCTAATAAAACGATAAATAATAATAACAAGTGCTATAGTATGACATATAAAAAACTTCATCTACATACAAGACGTACAGTTCGCGGAACCTGTAGCTGAACTTTGCATTTATGTTTGTCATCTATAGTAAAGTCATTGATTTTTAAAAGAATGTCTTATTTATGTATTTATTTTGAGAAATTATTACATCGAAAGTAACAATTTTTTTTACGAGTATACCACTATTTAAGGCATTTAGGGACATAACTACATGCTTCTCAATATCCTTAAGCGTCAGAAACATCAATTATTATGACAATAATTGTACGAAAACCATATGAGGAAAATAGCGGTGTCAAAAGTAATGTCAACGGTGTCGATGTATTTATAGATTTTTTTTTTTTACGTACGAAAAGATAATCAATTAAATAAAAAATATATATATATACAATAATAATTAGATTATTTTCTTTTTTCAGTTTTACTTCACGCTGTATGCCACATGTATCAGAGCCTAACTCCACCTAGAGGGACAAATAGAAATAATATAATACATATGTAGGTGCAGTCTGCAAAGTCTGAATGTTCACATAATCGGACGGACGGTGTCGGACTCGCCCATCGAGGCTTCCGTTTATATTTCAGGGGTAGGTCAACGGAAAGCACAACTTATAAAAGTTGAATGTGAATTAAACTACACACATGTATACGTTTTTTTTCTATTAAATACCTATATATAATTAATTATCACTTTTAGAAATTTTTCCTCTAATTTGTATTGAACATACAACGCCGGCACGCTAGAAACACCATAATTATACCATTGAAAGTTCTAACTGCACGTCCTGTCCTGTATCACCTTCTAATCCCATAGGATTTGATTGTGGTTTTGATAGTGCGGCGGATAATATCAAAAATTATAAAAAACGTTGACGTTTCTAGGGACCATAAAACTATGCTATCTCGAGTTATATAGTCTCGAGAGATTGACAGACGGACAACGAATCCTATAAGGCCTATATATTTTTCCGTTTTGAGCCACGGAAATCTTAACTTTTCCGTGACATAAGCAGTTAAAAACAAAACTAAAACGTGGAAGCAACGATGTGATTGTTGATGATATAACAAAAAGAGTGAAGATGTAAGTCGTTGTGGAATTGATTTATTTTTTTTTTATTGATATCTAATAAAAAAAATATAATTAGAAGCTCAGCTTCATTATTCACACGTGAAGTAATAAAATAATATATAAGTGAGAAAAATCCTTAAATCGAATCTGCCCAACTATCTACAGATACTCGTAGATAACTCCAGCGCGACCAATACTCGTCGAGCCTACTGTAGCTACTTCATTCATCACACGTACTAAAACGAAATTCCGTAGTTTATAATATAATTCATACAAAATTCCACACAGTTATTAAGACATGATAATTGACCCGGGAAGTCTGCAAATCGGATGCTGCAAATTGTTTTGGCCAATTTTATCATAAAGGTTATTATGTTCTTGAACTACAACAATGTGATATTTAAAAATTGTTTAATCTTGACTCAGAAAAATTGTGCCTTGACAGAAATTTTGCTTTTGATAAAACAAAAAAAATCGTTTATTATATTCCTAATAAATATTTTTAATTTTAATCGTAAACAAACAAAAACACATTTCACATTGTTAACAAATGAAAAATATAAAAAATATTGAAGTTTTAATTGGAAAGTATATTAATTGAATATAATTGCGGGGTCAACGTGTGTTAAAAGGAAAACAGGAAAACGATGTTGGAAAATGCACAAATTGAATCATGTACCGAGAGTAACATGTATGTGAGGCGACTAAAAACTATTGTGTGAACGATATCCGCTTCTAGGTACACATAGTCAAGTGCCAAACTAGGCTAAATTAAATAAAAAATTAAAAGTATTGGGATTTGAATCCCCTTTTAGAAACCGTCCAAGCGCTATGAGCGCTAAGCCATACGTTATCATCAAGCTACGTCGAAATTCTCATACGCTTCTTACAACGTATTTATATTATTGTTCAGTTAAGAAGTTGTTCAGCTAAGCTCAGGTAAACGAAATATTTAATATTTTCGTTTTACTCGCTCCAGTAAAACGGCACAGCGCGACACAGTGTTAATGGGAAACATTTAAATTAAAAAACTACATAATCTAAATTTAAATCTTTATTTATCTTATATTACTATAGTAATCCTTCCATTTCCTTCATAAACTGCATATACGCGTCGTCTTTAGTGGGAGCGTGGCGAGGCTGCTCGGTGCGAGGTTGACGCAGCTCGGCCTTCGCCCTCCTGTCCTCTCTCTTGACACGTAAAGCTGACGGTACGAAACGGGTGACGTCCGCAGACAGATTACGAATTTGGGGCTTGGCTGTTATTGTTGCACCTAAGGAATTTAAAATATTTTTTTTATATAGTATCAAAAAACTACAAATATAAACTATCGATATAGAAAATTTGACGTCCATTGATAGGTTGCGAAATGAAGTCTTCTGTTTTTCTTACACAGGATTTTGTATTTAAGGGTACAAAAAATGATTAAGATGTACAAAACCGGACAAGCGGGCTCGGGCCCGCCTTCCGAGGGTTTCGAACAAAACTTGGAGCTTCTTCTGAAATTTAAGCTTAGCCGGAGCCCTTTCATCTGATACTTCACTTGAATTAGCGGCTTTAATTTTGCCCCATTTAAGGCTATTATTTTTTAAGATTTAATAACAGTTTTCAGATTTTTTCCAGAACAAGTACTACCCATAGATGCTAGCTGCCAAATTTCATAATTCCATATATCCACTCCACCGGAAGTACCCTTTTAATTTTGAATCCATTTACAGTGTCGAAATACTCATTTTTACGATATAAACGACCATATCTATTTTTTAAGCAAATTAGGTGATAGGTTGTGAGGGTGATACGTCCGCTGATAGGCTGAGCTTGGCTGTTTGCACCTAAGGGTAATTTTATTTAAGGGTAATAAAAATGTTAAACCTGAAAAATTTACCATCGGTATATATAATGAAGTATCAATATGGAGAAGAAACATCCATCCTCATAAACTTTCATAATTATATTAGTTGGATTACCAACACCAATATACTTGTTTGAAAGACCAAATGACCTCACAGCAGAACAACATGGCTAGCATTTACTAAAATTACGTGAGATTTGAAAGAAATATGTAAATTTATTACATGGTTATGTACCAATTGGATAAAAAAATATTTTATAGTTACTTTTTAGGACCTTAAGATCGAATTGAGTCGAATTTCAAAAATCGGCGTAGCCACTATATATATCCTTCTGAATATTAGGAAAAATAATCTAAACACCATTTACCTTGTACATTGTCCTTCTTATTA
>JBAIZZ010000108.1:343118-362736 GCA_037355905.1 Heliconius aoede | reverse complement strand
ATTTATCAGAAAGCAACGTTTATTCGATGGGGTATTTGATAATGTCGAGATAGCGCATGTAGGTTATCTTTGGTTATTTTTTTATTATACCAACATTCACACGCATGTCTATAAAATAAAATTAATAATTAGAAATAAAGCAGCTTGTTTCTGCCTAATAGGATAAATAGAGAGGACCTGGTGTCTAAATTTATCTATCTAAATAAATTTGTGGTAAGACAAAAGAAATAAAAATATTAAATATGTATACTACAAATGTCGTTACAAATACTTAAAACTATTATTAAAGAGAGAAATTCTACAAATACCCACTGTGGATCATTTTTCTTCGGTCGTCTGTAACACGGAGGGACTCGTTCTTCATATTTGTGTCTTGCAGCGATGTTCCCGACTTCCTTCATTCTCTGCACTTGGGAGTCTTCCCAGCGGTCCAGCTCTAAGTGTTTCACTTTGCTTATATGAGCCCCCATACCGCGGTGGAGGCTGGCGCAACGCATACAGATGAATATACCAAGGTTGTATGAGGCCCAGTCGGGATCTAAAAATATATATTAATAATAATAAAAATCTATACATTATATAAAAATTTTATATTTTTAACTTGTAAATAGTGATCTTCTTTTAACTTATTATGTCAAAGAAACGTATTTCATACTTGTGTACATTGCTAAGTATTATCTGTGATTTAATATATAAAGATATTAAGGTCAATATAAAAATAGAATTAAAAAAAAACAAATTGAATAATGTACATTTTTGTTGATAGTAAGATACTTCTTATTTATTTATTTTTTACCGCTTCACGCTACTGCCCGCGCATAGCAGGGTTGGCAGGTCAAACCTGGGCACCTAGTAGAGACTAGTAGAGACAGCCCATTGCGATTAAGACACTGCTGTTCACCATTTTCAGCCAAAAAATTTCTATGGAGGAGTTGCATGTAGAGTGGCGGAACTCAACGCCGAACTTTGTCTTGTCACCAGAACGAGAAAATGAAAATATTAAGTATTTCATTTTCTCGTATTTAATCTAGTGGGGATCGAGCCCACAACAATCGCACACTTATGGCCTCTACACAAAGGCTGGCCAATAAGATACTGCTGTTTATCTGTACTTACTGTAAATTTATGTTTAAATAGAGTGCATTTCGGAATAAACGTATTCATTAACGTTAAAAAATATATGACATTTGAGAAGTTTAAATTTCAAAAACAAAGGAATGTACATAGAAAATGTATTTGTTTTGTCGGAGAGGTATCTATCTATTTAACGTTGATTTACAATATTATCAAACACTTGACATCTAATCGTTATTAACTGCACACGTAATTATCTATACAGACACAAGAGCTTTTCTTGTTTGTCAACGTGATATTTAAATATTGTCACCGTGAATCTAGGCCAGTCGTGGCGCAGGAGCAGAAGCGTAGGATAGTAAACGCGACAAGTTGTGGGTTCAATTCCCACTCGAGGAAATGAAATATTTAGTATTTTCATTTCTTTGCTCTGGTGCGCAAAGAGCTCTGCCACTCAACTCACAATGTTTGCAAAATTCACCAAATGTTTCCAGAAATTGTCGAAAGTGGAGAGTGTCTTAACACTAGACTCTTCTTTCTACCCTACCCTGCTGTATGCGGAAAAGGTTAAAAAAATCTATTTTTACAAAAGTAAACATTACTATACGTAAAACTGGGAAAAAATATATAATCAATAAAACGGTGTTATAATGATTGTCTTAATAGCTACGGTTATTAAAATATGTACTTTACAAAAGAATTTTAATAGCAGACATTTAAAAACACATATAGGCAATCTTTGGTAGTAGTTATTGAATTAAATGACCTTCGTGTACTTAAGATATAATGAAAACCTTATGCAGTATATAGCGTCCATCTTTCAGGCGATATAGTTACTAACTAGTAATATACTTATTAAGAAAACGTATACAAATTTTTACGTAGCGGGATTTGAACCCGTGTCTCTCAGGACACGGTGGTACGAGTATAACCTAACCAAATAAGCTCTACATCAAACAATACGATAAAAAAAAAAAAAAACAAGAAATCACATCCTCTTCCAAGTGTGTTTGACTTTGACACACCCAATCTATGAAACTAAGTGATCAGTCGTGTGTACGCGATATCAAAAATGTACTACGCGAGGGTCGACTGGAAATAGATACGTAGCTCCCGCAACGTATCTTTTATTTCTGTTTATATATCTTTTTGTTTTACTTCTAGATATATTTTATGTTTCGCAATATTCTAATGTTATGTGTTTACTAGGGCACACAGACACGACGTCACGCGCACGCGCACACGCGCATGTGGCCTCTCTAATCGTAAATAACACGGCATGTTGTGATCGTGACAGTTGTAGGTAAATCTTCTTGTGTATGTCATATTATTAGTTATATTTTGTCCTGTGCACGGGATTAAGAAAAAATGGATATAATTAAAGATTTCTGTGATAAATATATTATGTTAACAATGTATAGTACGTATCTGTTTACAAGTTTGTGAGATTTTTCTACTTGATATCCTAGAAAATCTGACAAGACAATATCAGCATGATGTTTCATGATCTTTGAGGCCGTGGACAAAGCATGAGGAAAAGAAATATTTAAATTTGGTAATGAACTCAACACGCAATGCATTCAGAATTCGGCGGAAAGTGGGAAACGGAGGTGTCTTTACTCTAGATTTCCAGGTTCCATCTGCCTTCCCTGATATGTGCGGGCTACAGCGTGAAGCATGGTGTTTTATTTAGTAATCTCTCTGAAATAAAATCATATTAACAACTTGCTATGGTTGATATATTTATAAATTGTTAGCTATTGTAATGGTTAATGCAAACAAATTAAACGTATGTACTTTTATGTTTTATGCTAGAAACATTACGTCAATACTTAGGGTAAGAAAATAAGTATAATAAATAGGTAGAGTAAATCAATTCTATTCGATTAAGAATTAGAAATAACGTCATGGTGACCATAATTCTTAATAATTTGTTCAAATATCAACGTATAAATTTAAAATATTTTTTTCCGCCCTCCACATATAACTGAGTGAGCAGAGAAAACTTATTTTGACGAACCATATAACAGGATAGAAGGCACCAAGTGTTAAGACACTCCGTTTCTCACTTTCCGTCGAACATTCGAGGCATTACGGTAAGTGACGTAACTCAACGCTTGGCTTGGTACCAGAACAAATTAATAGATATTTTATATGTACATACTTTGACATGTTTTTAAATATAAGCTATATACGAGCTCGATCTTTTGGGATATATATTTGGGACTATTTAGGTATATATCTATACATAATATACAAAAAGATATAAGCTATGTTATATTATTTGAATATGTATAATACAATATAAGATAATATACGACTTTTAATATCTATCTTCAGAGTCGATAAGCTGTGAGATTTTTTTCCGCATATAGAAAGAATTTAATTGTATAGACATTTACATCTCTACTTTTGCTCGAATTAGAGACAGAAAAATACATTATGGCGGAACCTACGCCATTATGATAACATCAAATTATGACTAGGCTGAATAAAAGATGGGGGAAAAAAATAAAAACGTATTGGAGTGTATATAAGAAATCTTATGTGGAGGTAGACTCAGACTTCCAGTCAAAACACTGTCTATTTATACTCCCGCTATTTAGCACATGGAGTTGATAAATCTCTGTTGGCTAATAAGATATTATGTAATGTATTTATAGACAAGTCAGCCTAAAATTGACTATTTACAAGAAAATGTGAAGCAATTGTACAGAAATTACAAATAATTGATAACATTCAAAAAAATCCCCGATACAAGGAACTCTACAAGTAAACAAACAATTAGAAATGAGCTGATAATCTTCAAACGGTTGAATATATTCAACCTCCTTTGTTCTCTTTCTTATTTCTTGAATCATGGTTAAGAATACTCTCATTTAAGTCACAATTCAAATAAAAAAACTAAATCACAATTGGTTTATTTGTTTTGTAGCTATACCATATGATTCAAAAAAATATGATCTGCCGTTTGCAGAACACCAGCTCTTTTCTATGTTCTGATCGGTTCCACATTTCGTATCCTGTCACTTTAAAAAAAATTCCAACACATGGTAACCTCGACCTGATACTGCAGTACCATCTGGAGTTTGTAGGTTACCTTATTCATCAATAACTTACACGAAATGTATCGTGTTTTATGATATTTACTTTTAAATGTGATAGTGTCGGGATTTCTTAAATTTTTAAATTTTAGTTAATTACTCCACGTTTCTCTTTGTCCATAAGAAAAATATTTGCCATGATTCATATTTATAAAATAAAAAAAAAGAGAAATCACACAAAGTTCCTTCTAAGAAATTATATTAGTAAAAGTTTGGTAATTATTATTAAAGTGAAACAATTGTAAAGAAATATAATGAGTTTATTTTGATATCTTACAATAATGAATTAGGTGGATATTTTATTATTTAAGTATACAAATAATTAGCGCCGCTCAAATTTCAAAGCCATCATGATAATTAACAACGCGAATATGACCTCTATTTTATCTTTGTATTTTGTAGAGATGAGAAGTAATCAATCAGAAATAAACGTCAATTTAATCATTAGAAATATAATAATAGATATAAAAAAAGCAATAACATAATACGTTTACTTTAATAAAATTAAATATTATTATGAACACATTACTTAAAATTTGGAGAATTACTTACCTGATGTAATTGTATGGGCGTACAAGGTCAAATACTCACGATTTTTTTATTTAACTCGCGATAGGCGGTTAATGAACTTTGTTAAACTGCTTACGTCATATACTTCACAGTCTGGCCATAAATACTGTTAAATAAATTTTTTTTTTTTGAAATTGGAATCTGTCATCTTGATATGATTATTCATTGTGTTTTCTTATTTTCGCGCCTTTATATTGTAATTTTTTTTGTGATATAAAAATGGAGTGGGGTGATAAAGAGAATTGAATCGCTGTGATTACATTACATAAAGTAAGCATGGAGTCAAA
The DNA here is from genome assembly GCA_037355905.1 of Heliconius aoede. NCBI lineage: Eukaryota > Metazoa > Arthropoda > Insecta > Lepidoptera > Nymphalidae > Heliconius > Heliconius aoede. The sequence goes on along the minus strand of JBAIZZ010000108.1, from coordinate 357,701 downwards.
TACATTTTTTTTATCCTTCATACAGTTGGTATCAATCAAATGTTTCTGTACCAGGCTATTGATAGGTACCCCCTCTATGAAACCCCATCTGTTTGTGACAGAAAAATATCTGGCCGCCATAGTGTTCGTACGAGAAAAACGATCAAAGCAAAAATTTTATCTCGAAAGATGAGAGTAAAATCTAAACAGCTACTTAAGCGGTACACAAAGGGAGGTCACAGAAAAATTTTGTTTACGGATGTGGTTTTTTACGCAAATGACAAATAAAATGTTTGTATTTATGCTGAGAGTTCTAACGAAGCTTCCCAATTAGTCAACTACGTGGCAATTATCTAACTTCAGCGATGGTTTGGTGGGGTGTTAGAAGGCTTTATCAAACCACTTAAACAGATTCGATGTAACACTCTACCTGCGGTCAAAGAGTTGGACAAAATTTATTTGAATGACGAATAACGAATAAATTATTCGTCTCTATTCACGAATAATAGATATTTTTTGATTATTGAAACAAAAAAAAAATACTTGAACGACGACTTTATTCGTTACTCAATTAATGAATATTTGTTTTCAATTATCGAATAGTTATAATTGTTCGTAGTTTTTTTGTCGTCGTTCTATTTCATGGCGTTCCGAGCGTGCCAGTTCAGCACTAATCATTTCGTCAATGTCACGTTGAATGGAAAACACGCAAAGGAGAATGTACGGCAAAATAGAGAATATTTGTTTTCAAAATTACTCTTTCTTCAAACCTGTTGTCAGACCATCTATTCGACTTGGGTAGGTTTATCAAGGCAACTTGATGAAAACTGACTGATCTGATCAAATAAGTTAGGTTAGACTGCGAATGATAACTATGAATAGTTTAGTCTCCATGATCGTTATTTTGTTGAATAAATTAATTAAAGACAAATTTAAATGTTTTCCGTGTAATTAACTCGAGTGTCTATATTAGAGTACATTGTAATATACCACAATAACCGCAAATAGGTACTGCATGAGATCGTATTGCAAAATACTTATATAAAATAATATATTATATAAGTAGGTAAACGGTTAAACATAAATAGTATTGACAGACATAAAATAAATCAATAGGAAATATAGAAATAAATGTAATTTAGGCCAGAAATAATTTAGACCAGTCGTGGCGCAGGGGCAAAAAGTTTGACTGTAAGCGCGACAGGTTGTGGGTTCCATTTCCACTCGAGAAAATGAAGTATTTAAAATTTCTAATTTCTCCTCTCTGGCATCGGTGCAAAGCGCGGTGTAGAGTTCCGCCACTTAACACTTAATGCCTGCAGAATTCGCCGGAAAATAGAGAACGGAGTGTTAACACTAAGTCACCTCTCCAAAACAAAAAAGTATAACATAATTAATAAAGGTTAAAACGCCGCTTTCTTAAACAGGATATTAAAAGACCTGCACGTTCTTTTAGAAGTTACAAGTAATTTACCAACAATGCCGTTATTTGGGCCAAGTGAAAGTGTTCAAGGCCAACACTGTGATATACACAGAACTATTTGTATAAAACATCGATTTTGTGTAAAAGCATAATATCGATATTTGTGCTTTGAATCTTAAGAAGGTATATGAATCGATTAATCGATCACTGTTCTAGGACATAGGAACATATGTATGTATATTCATGGAAAGTAAGAGATTTCAAATGAATAACTTATTTAAAACTAACAACGATATTTAAGAAAAAACAAATAATCTATAGCGATACTTCTATTCAAATAAACATATTTATATCATATATCGTGTAAGCTAATAATGTTAGTATCATTAAATATAGACCAATAAAATATTTTAGTTGCGAAATCAGTACAAACAAGCTTTAGGCTCTAACGTTTGAGTCAAATTTACGACCACCAATTCTTTCATCATGGTGAGTCACCTCGAAAGTGGTACTCGGCCGTGCATGTATCAGCTGCACCCCACCATGCTCCACAATGAGTCACGCTATGAGGAAAAACCATAATATTTTGAAGCTGGCTAACCGCTGTTCTATTTGTTAGTTACTGTTATTTGATATATTTAAGCTTTATGTTCGGGTAAATATATATATATATATATATATATATAATTTTTTTTAAAATGGAAAATACCTTCTTCTAGAATCAGTGAATTCGAATCTTGAGTAGCGTAACTCAACGCCGCGCTTTGCATCATTACCAGTGCGAGGAATTGAAAACATTTAATATTTCATTCCCGACGAACCCAGAACCGTCGCCCGCATGTGCCCCCGCGCCACGATAGTCTCTATATAGACATAGAAATACAGACTTAAGTTAATGTTTTCCAATTTGGTTTTAGTACCAAATTAGTATTTTCACAAATATTAATAACAAGTTACATACTCGTATATCGTGGTGTGTTACGCCAAAAATACAGTACGGCTTGCCAAATGTCTAGTCTGCGTGTTTTTAAAAATAAATTTGAGATAAAATTACATTTAAGCTTGTTGATATACGATAAGGTTTAATTTAAAGTTCATCAATATTTATTCTAAGACATTCGAAGTAAAATTATTATTTAAAAAAAAATGGTAAATTCTAAATTAAATACAATTAATTAATTAATTAATTATAATTAAATATATTATAGTTGTGAAAGTATGAAAATTATACTTTATAATTTCTTTTAATTAAAATTTAACACCCGCCTGTTTATTGAATCATCGTCCGTTAATATACTTGTAGAGCTTTAATATAACAGCTTAAAGCACATGAAGCCGTAATAACACATTTAGTTGGGTGTCGTTTGGTACAATATCATGGCATAAGGGTATTTACATGCGTCTTTTTCCTTCCTTAATATTCTAAATCTATATTGAAACGTAGATAGAGGCAAAATAAGCGAAAACGTAGATGAATAGCCAAGGAAAGGGAAATTGTAGAGCTTGTTAGAGTTGATTGAGATGACTAGCAACAACGTTATGAAACACGTGCTGGCCGTGGGTTTGGGTCACACGAAGTATATTTTCAATTAGCGCGGTGCCGCGATCCCATATGTACCACAACGGAAGCAGAACTATGCCAGCGTTCTTACATTACCCTATTTATTATACGTCCGTGTGTTCCGTCATTGCGACCGAGCTCAATGTCGATGATTTGTTTTCATTGAATGCACTTTACGTCGAGGTCACTGAACTGCGAGCATGGACGCACTTACGCCCCCCCGCATATTCTACACCCCATAGTGTGGTATTTACCACACACGCTACACCTTACAAATCACTAATAAAGCACTGGCACATACCCTCGCTTCCACAATCGGCACACACGTTATTCCCCGGTTTCTTGAGCAACTCTTGGAGCAGTTTCTCGTTGTGGTCCACCATCGTGGAGTGAACACGCTGATCGACAAGCGTGAGTCGCCGCCCGAATGTCGAACGCACGCCTTGGACGCGTTCACCGCTACTGCGCGAGGGAGCGAGACTTCGACCGACGCGGCTATTTGGTTCAACAAAACGCTGTCTGGTACCTAGATGGGTTTTTCTTCTCCCTCCCCCCACGATTACGCTCCATTGAGCGAGACAGAGACGGAAGTACAGGTCTGGTTTCGGTATATGAATGAAATCAGTGAGTAGTGTATTATACGGGTAGACGTCTGCGGCGTAGTGGTGGTGTGCGTGTCGTAGTACGTGCGCGACGTCTCGCGTAAACTCTATGTAGGCATGTACATCACTGTACAACTCGCAGGTACCTACAGCCTAGACAATGAAGTGAACACAAAAACGCATGCCTCCACTATATTTTATAGTAAACTGTAGCGAGAGTAGAGTCTGACGATTAATGGGTCGCATAATTAATGCCATGAATTATATATTATCGTAGATCGTATATGGGATTGTCGTTTCCTTCTTGACTACGTATATTTTTTTTATTTTTGACTACGTATTGTCTCAATACCTATTAATTGATAACTAAGTTCAAATCTTGAGATCAAACTTGAGCTGTTGGTTTCATTCCTAGATATTTAATCAATAAATGAAAATAGCATCTCAAAATCGATCTCAGATTTGAGATTGGTGTATAAATACGGGCCTTTGTACATTATTTACATTCATCAACTAAGATTGGTTGGCCGATAGAGTTTCCCAGGTCAATTCAGTTCATCAAACATAAGAAGTCACATCCTATTATTTAATAAAAGATTGGTTGGTACACAGTTGCTTAGATAACACAATCATGTAATATAATTTTACTAATTGGATAGTTCTCTTATAGTCAGAGAATATTTCTACATATACATGATATATATAATATATCAGCATAAACATAATTTTATTATATCTCTATAATAGAGATATAAAAAAAGTATTTGAGACGTAGTTTGTCACCATTCACATCACATTATATTTCTAGGTATAACTAAAAAATTTAAGTTCCCAATATAATAAAAAAATATGTTTACTTAGAAAATATTTTGTCATGACTGCATTTTTTCTTAAGAGAGAGAAGAAGAGAGAGATTACTCCAGTACTCGTGGAGTAGTTAAAATAAATAAATCATCCATCCGTCATCCATGTCTCCCGCATACAGCAGAGTAAGCAGAGGGATTCTAGTGTTAAGACACTCCATGTTCCACTTTCAGCCCAACTTTTTCGAGGCACTGAGTGTTGAGTGAACGGTACTCAATGCCAGGTGCCAGAGCGAAGAAATGAAAATATTTATAAAATAGTAATTCATTCCCTCGAGTGGAAATCGAACCCACATACATTACATTGTCCCCTGCACCACGAGAGCCTGAATGACGAACTTAAATCTTAATAAGTCCAAAATATTTAATTATATAATGAATATAATGAATCTAAGTATAGATAAAAATTTAAGAGATAGAGAAATAATAAGCTGAAATATGAAGGTACACATAATACACGAGTATAAGCAAACACAAGTTTCTGAAGTGAAAATTAAAATCCCTATCAGTGTGTCGTATTTGTATTTGTTTCCAGAAAAAGATTTTAAGCTCTACATCTCATATACATTTTTCTACCTGGAGTACCGTTAAAGGGTAAATTTGTTTTTAGCATTGTGCCATAAGCATATTTTTCTTAAGAAATAAGTGCCATTATAATATACCCATATCTATTGTTTATAAAACAATAGACAGCTATATTCTTTACTGGGAGTAAAACTTAACGACGTAAAAATTATCAAAGATTTGGGTGTTGTTTTGGACATTAAGCTCACTTTTCAAAGTCAAATAGATGAAAGAATTCTAAATTCTAAAAGCTACTAAAAATAAGTTAAGCTTTGTTTTAAGAAATAGCAAAATATTTAAAAGCAGTAAAACTAAAATAGCTTTGTATAATTCTCTTGTTCGTAGTCAGGTAGAATACTGTAGTGTGGTGTGGCGGCTGCATTATGCCACTTCCTTAAGAATTGAGCGTGTGCAAAAAAGGATCTTTCATGCCGTGCCAACACTAATAAATCTGTACTCTCCTACAAACACAGACAAGACAAGACAAGACAGGTTAAAATATTTGGTTATATGGAACAAAATACTTTGCCCAAATTTGTTAAATAACATAAATTTTAGGATACCATCTCGACACCCCAGAAAGCCAATCTCTCTTTTGGTACCACCAATTAAAAAACAATTTTTGGCAGCAAATACAGTTATTCCCCGTTTATGTAATTTGTACAATAGAACCTGCGAGTCTATGGATATTAATGTGGATACGCTTCCTTCGTTTAGGGTCTCAGTGGTTAATCATGTAATTATTTATTTAAAAAAATTATAATTAAAGGCTAAATTGTATTGTTAATTACTAGCTGTGTCTCCCGTCGTCACTCACATCGCCCATGTAAGAAAGCTATGTTTTGCAAAGCTCCATCATAGCTTTCATCGTGTAAAATGTTTATGATCTTCCTTTTTTGTTATTTTTTGTAAAAATTTGTAAAGCTGGACACAATATACGCATGCAGTGTTTGCTTTCAAATAAAATAAAAATAAAAAATAACCTTGAAAAGATCTGTTGTTAGGAATTCAAATGATAATGGAAATTAAAGAAGACACAAAGAATTGTAGAATCATTTGTATCCAACTGTTAGATAACTATATATATTCTTATAAAATACGATTGTAGAGTATTTGTAAATAAATTTCTGTAAGTTATATATAAACTGATCTATAAATATTTCTCATTATTATTCTTAAGATCCAGAATGGCCAATAGTGACGCAGGGGTACAATTACGCCGCTACTAAATACGCAATGTCTCCGGAACTTTCTCGAAGTTTTCTACGAAAAGTGAGAAACGGAAGTGTATTGATGGGAAAGGAGTGTTTTAACACTAGGTTCCCATGTTCCGAATGCCTATTCAGCTATGTCCGGGATACAGCGTGGAGCTAAAATAAAATGCTTAAAATATTGAATTATTAGTATTTATAATAAAACCCCAAAATATGTTTTTTTAAGCAATTTATTAAGAGTGATTGATCGAGCGGAAATTGCTTTCTTTATTTAAACGGTAATAAAACACTGATCTATTCTCTAAACAACAATCGAAAAAAATTACATTCATATGTTTTTTGATGAATGAAGTGTTGTTATTTCTTAACGACTTAGTATTCTCACGTACAGGACTGGGAAAATATTCTGACAATAGCTCGAGACGCTTCTATGAGAACCTTCTCTGTCACATCATGATAATCTATACTCACTTAGTATTTCACAATCATATCACTACTGGTTCATTCTTATCTTTCATATTTTTAGTCACATATCTTATGTGGCTAAAAAATAAATACTTGTTCCATTGTTTGTATGGGTGCTACGTTTTACTATAAAATATTAATAATATGGTTTCTTTCGGACATAAACGTTTTAAAAATGTTATTTTTGATTTCTAGTCAAAAGCTCCCTATAAGCTTTTTTATATGTATACAGAATCAACCTACTGCACTTATATACACACTTATATATACTTTATATACACCTATGCAACTTTTCCAGTATGTGTAATGACAAAGTGGATTCGTGGTAGACATGGTGGGCGGCTTGATTTTGTTATAAGAACTTCATTATTTCAACTATTCATAATTAAATATATAGGTAAAAATTATTATACTATTATAGATACTTACACTGTTATAAATATATACGCATTTGAATATAAAGACAAGTGCTTGAACTTTTTGCCATACATTATTCGTTGTTATGTATTTTTTTTAAATGCAAACGTAATTTGACTAAAAGTAAAAATAATTTGTACAAAACAAGACAATACGAATGTACGCACAAACATAAATAACGCTTGTTCTTTAACTGCTTGTTATATGGCGTAGATTTATGTTTCCGCTATATAGATAACTCGAATAAGTAAATCTCAGTAGTACTGTTCAATGTAATATGTAAAAGTTTACGTCAGAAAGAGTTTATGTAGGTTTATGATCATAATTCAGAAAAATGAAATCTAATACCTACTCGGGGGCACATTTATATATATTAAAATTTATTGGGCATACTTCTGAAAAAGTGAAGACACAATCGTGTATAAATAAAAGAACGGTTGGCGAGGTAATATATGATGTTTAAAATGTAATATATAATTTTCGGTAGAGCGGAAGTCAATTGCAGTTTGGAGTAAGAAGTAAAGTCAATGAAATAGTTTTTTAGATTTCTATGCGTCTGTAAGACATGACGAAACTGTCTTATCAGATTCTATTTAATTTTTACTATGTAACAAAAAGATGCATATTCACTGCCCCAAAATACCACCGACCTGGGTGCCTACTCACCACACATTTTTATAATACCATATAATTTTTATTTAATTTTTGTAAGCAATTAAATATAGTCATTTATGATCGTAAATTAAACAAATACATTTATATGTTTATTAAATTAGTACAATGATGATTTGTGATTTATCACAGATAAAATTTTTTTGTATAATCTATTGTCTCTCACACTGACATTCAGTTTTAGTTTTATAAAATATGACAGTTGACAGCTTGATGTCGATTTTTAGATTCAACGTTGTCTTCTTTGTCATTATTAATAAAGCTAAGGAATATTTTATGGCTATATTTGTATTAGTTTAATAAACTTATTATTTACATTTGTAAATAATAAATTTATTTGTAGAAATAGTTACGGTAAAATTTAGCAAAGATGGGTCGCCGATCAATAAATACCACTAAAAGTGGTAAATATATGAACCCCACTGATCAAGCGCGTACGTACCATTTTCATTTTATAATGTTATTTATATGCTTTATTTAACGCCTTATAAAACATATTTACATATTTTAAATAAAACTGTTTCATCCGGATTACAGTACATTTTTTAGTGGCCCGTGCTTACATGTAGGTAGTTTCTAAGGTGTATTTTCGAATAAGTATACATGCACATGATTAAACGGGTTCTATTTTAAATGCGTCAAGATCGTCAAAAGTAAAAATCTTATCATCTTATAAATATTAACAGGTAAAGAAGCTAGGAAAAAAGAACTGAAGAAGAATAAAAGACAGAGGCAGATGGTAAGAGCTGCAGTGCTTAAAATGAAAGATCCTACTCAAATTCTAGAAGAACTGCAAAAAATTGATGAAATGGGTAAATTATAATTGAATAAAATGTTTTAAAAAAATGGTGTAAAAGCTGAGAAATTCCTTTTCATACCTTAAATGATGTGAAATAATGACTTAACTTTGATTCCATACAATTTATTATTTTGTATTAAATTAAAACAATATAAATGAGGCTAATATGTCACTGTAGGACAGTGCTTGAGTAAAGTTCATCAACACCTAATTCCTCTATTCAACTTATCTGTTTGTTATAAATGAAATAAAACAATTTAGAAAGATATAATACCTGAACATTGAAGCATGTGACATAGTGTCTGAATGTAAACATTATATTTGTGAATTTAATTTACCACTTAAAAAAAGAAATGATTTAAATATAAAAATCTGATGGAAAGTGGAGAATGGAAAAATACTAATATTTCTAAGCCTATTCAGTATAAATATAGAATGTTTTGTTTTACAAAATCAAAATATTTCATTTTTTGAATTGTTAAGTTACATAGAAATGTTGAGTGTCAGTCCTACAGGAAGTTATGTGATTGGAAGTCAGTTCTGCTGAGAAGAACGGCAAGAACTCTTTGAACAGTTGCTCTTTTAAATATGTATATATATATATATATATATATATATATATATATATTATAATAAATATAACTGTCATCATATAAGTTTATTTACATTTTCATGCTACTATTTTTTAATAAAAATTATATAAATATTTTTTTTTTTATTTCAGAATTCAATGTGTTGCAACCTTCTCCACTAAATGAGAAGGTTCTTAAAGAGAAACGAAAAAAATTAAGAGAAACATTTGATAGAGTCTTGAAGATGTATGTAAGTATAAGTTATATCATGTAAAATCGTAATTAAATCAATTTTGTAAACGTACTATGTATTAAATAAAATAATATAATACATAGTACGTTTACAAAACCATCTATACATATTTTTTCAAATTATTTCAATACTTATGCATTCTTTTAAGAACAATTACTTTATTTTTTATAAAGTGCTTATAATAATCACTAATGGAAAAGATATTTTTAATTTGTTTATATTACTTAAAATCCTTTATATCGCTGGGTAGGCAGAGTCAAAATACTCTGTTATTTTAAGATATTGTATCTGGTGATAGAGTAATTCTTCCTCAATTAGTTGTCACAATTTGAATTTTCAGGATAAGGATGATCCAGAAAAATGGGTGGAACTAAAGCGTCAGGAAATGGAGTATGATAAAAGGAGAGCTCATCTCATATCTTATTATGAATCAGTCAAACATGCTCAATCTGTTCAAGTGGATGATATTCCTTTGCCTACATTACAAGTAAATTACTATTTCATTTATATACTAGTAGCCTTATTTTATTTGACTGAAATTATTTTTGTTTTTGCCATATAAACTTGAATTAAAAAATGTAAAAGGCCAGGTTTATAACTTGTAATTATTTTGTTTATTTAGTCTTTTAAATTTTAAGACATTAAATTATATTTTTCCTCCTTCACGCTGTGTCCTGCATGTGCAGGGTAAACAGAGGGATCATAGTGTTAAGACACTCAGCCTACCACATTCCGACCAATTCTAGAGATAGCAAACGCCAGACCGAAGAATTGAAAATATTAAATATTTTGTTTCCTTCAGCGGGCATCTAACCCACAACCCGTAGTGATTACAGTCATACGCCAGCTATTATATTTTGTAAATATATACGCGTATAGTTTACACTTATCGTGTATATGTACTTATTCGTGTATGTGTACGTATATCCTATTTATTATTAATTTTTTTTATTACCAAACTTTAACTGGCGAACATGTGTCGCTATACAGAATACACAGTGTATTTGTTATTTATTAAATATAATCTTACAAATATCTATCTAATACTAATATTGGTATTATAGGTGCCTGATAATTTAATATATAGTAATGTGCCATCTCAAATTCCCTTGCCGATGGACACAGTACATCCGAACCTACCAGTAAGACCTATATTGAAGAAGGATTCGGTGTATAGGGTAAGTATTAAATTTTAAATTTTCCTTAAAACTCTTTGTTTTGGCTTCACATATGGCTTCACGAAAATTTTTTTTGTTTCTACTATGTTATTAAATGTCACCAATAAAAAAAAATCTTATGTATCTTCCATGTACAGACACCACCCCATTTTGATTTTATTATAATTATGCACTTTTCAAAATCTGACGTTTCAATGAAAGTCTAGGATAAAATAAGATAACAAATTAACTGTAATTAATGCAATAAAGAATTTTTATCTTATCTTTTTTTTTATCTTAACTGCTGTATAGGAAAGGCCAACTGGTATCGAACCACCAGGAGTACCACCCGGACACCCACCAAACTTGGAAGCATTACTCATAGAAGCCCTGAAATTAGATGACGTACGTAAAGACAAGAAAAGCTTAAGATTTTCTGATTTGGCTGAAGAACCACCGGGTGAATGTGTAAGTATTTAGATAATGGCAACGGTATATTAGAAACGATATGCCTTAGTAAATTTCAGAAATATTTACTGCATGTTAAGTAGTTTTGATAGGATGAATTGAGGTCAGTTGTGGCACAAGGGCAAGAAGTGTGACTGTAAACGCGTATGTTTGTGGGTTCGATCCCCACACGAAGAAATAAAATATTAATTTAAATTTATGTTTTCATATCTTCGCTCTGGTGACGAGGCGAAACGCGGCGTTGAGTTCCGCCACTTAACATGCAAAGCTTCCAAAATTCGGCGAAAAGCGAGATATGGAGTGTATAACAAAGAAATATAAAGCGAAAAATGGAGTAGTTCCTCTGAGAACACTGCTGTATGCGGGATACAGTGTGAAATTGATTTTAATAAAAACAATTAATTGAATAAAACCAATTAATGACAAGGACCTGACTAATCTATAAAGCAAGAGAACTAAATTAATAAAAAGCAGTGAAATAACTACATTTTAAACATATATTTATGGTTAATATGTATAAAGTATATATGTGCAATCCTTTTTGATACATCACTCTTATAAGCATGTACAATAATACTGTTGCAGGTTTGCTTAATCTTATATTAGTATGTGTCGTCTGCCATCTTTAATATTTTGCTACGTAGGCAGAGAAAATGTTAAATAACCAAATTTAATGATTTCTGTATATCTATTTATAAATATATAACTTCTTCTAAAAAATCTTAGTCTTGAGCTTTGGTAATCTAATGAAGTTATTATTTTGCTACTTTTACAATGTCTTTAATCCATTGTTTCTTTTTTTTCTTTTCCCGGAGGAACGAAACCATTTTGTAATTTATTGTATCCTAGAATTTCAGTGTCCATAGCATGGTGCAGAGCAGCTTTGAGCTTAGTTTTATTGCATATACCTTACATGTTTTAACTATTTGTCTTAGTTTAAGGATTACTTCTTTTCATTGCATGCTGGCACAATAGTATTTATGTTTTAACTTTGTTGAAGAATGTTCATGTCTGACTAAAATATGTTAAGAAGGGTAAATTACATGAGTTGTTATGTATTCTTCTATCTTTTGACGCATTCTTTGGATTTCTGCTAGCCCTATAGTGGTAAAACCCAATTTAATCAGCTTTAGATAGCTGCACACATTTAATTTAAAGATTTTTATTACTTTGGATTATTTTCTCCCTGACTGAACAATATGCAAGAGGGTAAAACTTCAAGGTGACCACTACTTTTGGACCGTACTGTTGCTATATATTTATATATAATTTAATTGAACAATCTAGAAACATTCACACCGACAACCAGCAGAAGACTTAGACGGTGAAGTAATGGAGGAAGACTTGGAATCGCCAACGTTGGCCCAAGCAACGCCTACACCAAAGCCAACGTCCCTCCAACAGAGGATGTTGGCCCTCTCCGGACAGAACATCGATGATTTCATGAAGGAAATGGAAGAGGTTCATAGAAAGAGGGAAAGGGATCGGGCGGCGGACTTAAATGCTAGGTAGGTTTTATTTTAGTTAAATTTATTGTATTAGTATTGTATAGTAATAAAATATTAGTATTGTATAATAATAAAATATCAGTAGAGAAGCCGGAGGTATGTGAGATACGAATTACGACACAGCATAAAGTAAAAGTAAAAAATAAAAAAAAGAAAATTATTATAAAGATAAAGTAATTGCAAGTTTAAACATCATAATATATGATGTTGAGACGAGTCGTGAAGAGTTTAAAAACGGCGCGGGCACAAATCCCGCTACTTTTTACACGTTTTGTAATAAAGAATCTTTTTCCGGTTGGTTTACATTTTATCTCACGGGCCTCTGAACAGAGTATAAACATAAGTGAACACATGACATAAACTAGACACTATTACTTTCAGATTAACAGCTTTAAAGCGTACGACAGGCAGAGACAGTGACTCGGACAGTGACGCAGAGCACCACGACCACGACCACGACCACCACGCGCACCACAACCACCACGACTTCACTTTGGAGCCGCCCGGCGCTGAGATACGACAGATGCCGCCGCCTTTGTTACCACCAGGTTGTATAGGTTTTTTAGTTTCACGTTTTCCTTAGTACCTCGCTATATAGGGTAGGCTGAAGGAAAATAGTGTTAAGACACTTTCAATGAAACTTTAGAATTTTAGCTAGTAGTTTTACAAAAAGTTCGACAGAAACTGGGGAGTTGTTTTTTGCCACAACACACACAGTTTTGTGTTTCAGAGCTGCGAAAAGATTACCTCAATATCAACAAATTTATATTATTTGACCAATTTATCATCCATGTTAGTTATGTGGCATAACCGCATAATCCAAAATTATATTTTTACAAAAATATGGCGGAAAGTGGAGAACCGAGGTGTCTTAATACAGAAGGAAGGAGTTTCTTCACACTAGATCCCCGTCCGCAGGTTCCCTCTCCTTATTCTGCTACGTGCAGAGTACAGGGCGAAGTTAAAAAAATATTATATATTGTATAATATTACTCTAGACATTGACTTCGTATATCTGCCTGATCTCCTTCTTTTACTTGTAAATTAATTGTGAAATATAATTTAATTTTTCTACCTATTTTAGTGTTGTTAGCGCTTCTCCCCGTAATTAAAGTAACTATTTTACGATTTGGTCAAATAAGATGACCAATTTTTGACATTTTGCAAATTATGAATCAATATGTTATCATGAAACTGAATATATTTTCTCGAATCATAGCTATAAAGCATTCTCTATTAAGACAAGACTTTTAAGCAAAAAAAAAACCAAATAAAAATCTGCCGTTTGAGAGCTATGATGCCTCAAACAGATACATACACACATACACGTATATGTGAAACTTAAAACATTTTACTGTTTTCGTCAGATATTAAAAACACATATTAAATTATTTTTTTCTTTCAGGTCTTCGGCCTCCAATACTCCGTCCCCCCGGCGCTCCACCAGGGGCTCCTCCCGGATTGCCAACAGGCTTACCGCCAGGACCCCCCGGACCACCCGGACCACCCGGACCCCCTGGTCCTCCTGGGCCTCCTCCCATGTCTCTGGGTGGACCACATGGACCAGGTAAGCATAATCTTTTATTTCTCTTTTTCTATAATTTTCATTTTCTATATTGGGTATAGTATGAAAGACATGGGCTTAAGAATGGAGAAGTCAGTGCTCATTCCAGAATATTCATACGGTGGCTAAGAATTTTCACTAACAAAAATTTATAAAATCAAGTAAAATAAAGAAAACCTATATGTTCTTTTGGGAGTGTTAACAAATGATGTTTCAATAGTATTAATTTCTTTTACACTACGGGCTTAGTTTCATTTTTTGTAATTTATTGTCATGATATTGATGGTTTGGGAATTAATTGACACTGAATCTTTTTCAGCTCCAACCCTTCCCCCCGGACCGCCCCCCGGGCTGCCTTCCCGTGGTCTACGCCCCCCTGGGCCACCGCCAGGTGCCCCGCCTCGCCTTCGTTTACCGCCGCACGTGCCAGTGTTGAGCGCCGCGCCGCAATTGGTTAATAAGAAGGACAATGTACAAGGTAAATGGTGTTTAGATTATTTTT